>JAASFJ010000723.1:0-16560 GCA_023333755.1 Globisporangium uncinulatum
TCATGACTCCGGCCCGCGCTGGGTTGCTCGAACACGGCTCGGACGCCAGGAGATGTGAGCAAAAGTGCCTTGAGCGAGCACGTCGAGGCGAGGTGGAAAACGAACTTGGGCAGGTTACCTGGATCGCCGAATTTGATTATTTCCAACGAAGAGGAGGCCGTGGTTTGCGACGAGTGAGCGTGCCAGATTCACATTACTGTGCTTCACGCCGTTGACATTGACTGTGAGAAGTCAAATGCCTTGCCTCGTCCACACCACCTCAGTACTGCATCCGTGGCGCCTTCACCACGAAGACCACAAGGTTCAACGCTTTTCCCTTGAGACTGCACCCACCGGCGGTCGGAATGAAAACGTGTGTTCGCCTCTGCGTCAATCGGAGTAGGATATCAGTGAAGACTATTGAGAGCCGAAATGACCGTCGAGGCGGAAGCTAGCCGCTCGCACCTCTGCACTACTCGCTGGCACAGCCATGACTCAGTGACGAGTTGCAACATATCCACAGAAATAGTCGACAAGGCTTCGCTCCGACCCACTTATCCGGTTGGAGGCCGATGATCTGCATCAAAGCGTCACCTTGAAAATGGTATGCACTGACATCATCTGGGGTAGCTCCACAAACGATAGTGCCCGCGACGCTCGTACTGCAGCTTTGTTCTAGACCTCCTCCGAACGCTCCGGACGTTCGCTACAAGCTCACCACCCGTCTCTTGTAGCTCAAGAGACTTGCCCGCCGTGGCAAATGCTTGACGACAATTAGGGTGGGCAGATTGCACCGCCCGTTGCACTTCGTGAAGATCCATCACACACCTGCAGAAGCTGTAAGTTTTCTCGCATCCCAGTTGCGAAGATTTTCTGCCAAGCGCCAAGTGGGGCCGTGGCGGTCTCCAGCAGCATATTTGGTTCCGCCGCGACCACCAGAGCCGTCCTGTAAGCTCGGAAGAGCTTGTTCCTCGAGTGCCGCTGCGGCAAGATGTCACTGACTTCGTTGGTCACTATGCGTACAGATCTCATCGTGTCAGCAACCATGGCGTGATCGCCGGGTCGCGTTCACGCCTTGTGCCTCTCTTCGCCGTGGCGTTCGGGTACCGCGGCTTGATACTCACTGGTGCGCACACAAACAGGTCGGCAGAGTATTCGACTTCATCTGGTGGCTCGAACAAATCGAAACGCGCCTCCGCATCCGTTTGCGCGTTCCAGTAGTTCCATGTGAACCAAGATGTTGCCCCGTCGGGCCACGTTTCCGCGCTCCACCTTTTCCTCTCGGTCGCAAACTTACACCCATGACGCTCAGGTTTGACTGGTGCAGGCGCTTGCGCCGCAGGATGGCTAGCCCCACCGGCCTTGCAGGTGTGTTGTATGGCAGCCGCAATAACAGACTTCTTAGCCTCAGTCTCCACTGCTAGCTAGCTCGGCAGGGATGTCAAGGCAGCAGAGAAGTCAATTGGCGAAGCTAGACCAACGGCATGTGAAGTTGAGCGACCACAAGGAGTTTGCTGCTTTCCAGTGCGGTGTCACGGTGGCGGCAGGATAGCTCCTCGCCTTGAGCACGATCTTGTGTACTGGAACCCCGTCGACGTCGAGAACGCGGTCGCAACTGCGAGTTGAGGTTGACTCGGATCTTGCCGCTCAAGACACAAGTCTTTGAGCGGCGCGAGGGGGGATCGCTGAAAGAGGAGCCACTCCGAGCCGAAAGAATTCCTCCAAGGTATCCCCGGCTGCCACAGACGGTGCCACCCCAAAAACGTTCACATAGTGGTGGCTGTTGAGATAGTACGGCACTGGAATAGTGAGCGTGTGGTCAGGAACGGCCAATTTCTCACCGGCGAGAGCAGCCTTCGCTTCGAGCGATTTTGCGCCAACGATCAGCTTCCTGTCGCCTTATTGGCTGGCAATGTTGAGCCAGTGGCAGCGGAACAGTTCAGCGACCTTCACAACATCGTGGCCGGCGTTGATTGACGCAGCAATACCTGATGTGCGCACGTTCCTGACGGCCGCCGCGCCATCGAGCTTCACCATGTGCAGGATGATCAGGGCCGGGCTCGGACTAATTGCTCAGTCCTTCAGCTGGATCTCACCCAGAAGGCGCAAGTCGCCTTCTGTTGCGCTAGCTACACGACTGAGCCGTGCGGGGGTAGCTCGTGCCGCAGTCTCGTTGACTGCAACTCTGGCCGTTTCCCTCTTGACCCTGTTGGCGAGAACTGAGTGGAAGGGCTGCCCGGGTAGCTTATCGCGTGTATGTCTGGGTGTGTCGTCAATTCAAGGCGGTGGCGCGGGAGCTGCTGCTGTCGCGGCAGCGTCGGATACGGCGCACACGCTGTTGGCAGCGGTGTCCCCATTACCGGTCTCTGGT
The DNA here is from genome assembly GCA_023333755.1 of Globisporangium uncinulatum. Classification (NCBI taxonomy): domain Eukaryota; phylum Oomycota; class Peronosporomycetes; order Pythiales; family Pythiaceae; genus Globisporangium; species Globisporangium uncinulatum. The sequence continues at coordinate 2,351 of JAASFJ010000723.1, forward strand.
GCGGAACCAAGATCGGAGGTGAATGCCGTGGTGGGCGCTAAAGAAGTAGCGACCGAGTCGGGCCAGTACCTGTGTCAGCGTTGGTCCTGCTGGCGGTGGTGGCGGTGGCAGAGACTGCAACTGCGGAAGCGGCGTTGGCCGACATGGCGATGGCCAGCGAGTTTTAGTTCCCCTTCGTTTGTCGTGACTAAAGGTGAACTGTTGCTGAAAATGTGTGGTTCTCATGTTAAGGTGGTCCAAGATAGAAGCCACATGTCATCATGCAGCTTCTCCGTCCGACCTCCTGCTTTCGATACAGATCAGCGCTCTGAATGGTCTAGTAATCTCCGCCGTTGTCCTCGTGCAAGAACAAGTTGATGCGAGCTTTGAACACGTTTGCTCTCTGTTACGTGGATCAAAAAGTGATCTCAAGGCTCGCGGTCGCGTATTCTTCATGCTCAGCCACTAAACAGACTCAGGTCGTACTTCCTATCTTACTGCATGTACTCTCTAAACATCAAAAGCGCACGCACGCTGCTCGTGGAAGCTCCGTGGCACCGCACCGCGTCGCCGCCCTTACCGTCGTACGCCAGCCGTCAGCCTTAGCTCGGGCCGCGTCCATTCCTCACCCTCCCCGGATAGCCTGTCGTCCTCGACCCGCCCATCTAGCCACTGATATTCACATACTCGCAAGGGAATCCAGAGCTGCTCGCCGAACCTTGGGTCTGGTCCGCCGCTAATCGAGGTACCTGGTCTCGTCCCGGCTGATACGAACTCCTCGCTGTCGTCCGGTGTCTTTGGCGTGCGTGCCGCGCAATCGGCATTTTCGGCCTGGATCGTCTCCCCGTCTCGTGCGTGGGCTTGCGAGACGCAATCGTCCGCCTCAAACGGCATCATCGCTCTGTTGTGTGCACCCCCCCTTCGCGTGTGTCCAGGTGCTGGACCCTGTGCCTGTGCCCACCAGCAAGACTACCGGTGCGCGCCCCTGCTGTCGGAACATAGTGATCTGTGGCCCATGCGGCGTCCTGTAGACACGTACCAGCAACCCGTCGCGCTTACGGAAGCCGTCTCGTGCATAACAGTTGTAGAACCTGCCTTCTCTGCTGGCGTCCGAGCGCCTTTAGGCCAGTACGTGTGTCCTAACCAGCTGCTGCTTTAGGTCGCGGTGCCACGCCTGTAGTCTCGACGCGCCCCTCTCCTATCCTGACGGAACAGGTAGCCTGGCGGCTACGGCAGCATCCCATACATCAGCTCGTCCAGCTCAAAATCCTGTGGTCGTGTGCCTTGCTGGGTTGAACACGTAGGCTGCCGCTGGGAGCCTCTCGCCCCAATCCTCCTGCTCCTCGTTAATGGCGAAGCTTACCGTGCCCTTCCAGGTGAGGTTACGCGCTCGACCAGACCAACAAGGTTCGGCCGGTACGGCACACGCTTCGTGTATTGCGCTTGCAGCAGCATCGTCAGCTACACTATTATGACGACCACCAACTCCTTCACGCCGTCAGGCAGGAGCTCTCGAAAAAGGCCCTGACGCGGCACGATCTCGTTCATGAGCGCTGTCGCCACTACTGTCGCTACACGGCTGGGTACGGCGACCGCGCCGTTGTACCTCGACAGATACTAGGCGAACGCGATGACGCACACGTTCCCGCGCGGCGCGACGTTATGCGGCCCGGCCAGATCCATTGTCCAGCGGTCGCAAAGCTACACAACGCTGACGGTGCGCAGCAGCGGCTTCACCAGCTTCGGTCAGATTTTACAACTGCTGCATTATTGACAACTCGACAATCGCGAGACCACTGCCGCTCTCATCTGCAGGAGCCAGAAATTGGGCTTTAACCGCGCCAGTGTTTGCGGCGTCCGCAAGTGCCCCACCCAGATACTTTCGTGCGCTTCCGGGAAGCCAGTGGCCCACAGATCTGCCATCAGCACTGTCAGCCTGCCTTCGTCCGTGCGGGCCGTCAGCGCACCGTCCACTGTCCTGAGCAGGCCTTTCTTGTAACCCCCGACAGTTGAAACTATCGGCACTGCTTGTTCCGCCGTTGTGCCGCCATTACCGTGGTCCTCGGTTAGCTGGTCGGCGACCCGGACAACTGCCACTGGAGCCCGCAACGGAGGGTCTGGAACGACGTTCTCCCGTCATGGTCTCTAATGGGCGTCGAAGTCGTACTCCTGTAAAGCAAGTGCCTAGTGGTGCAGGTGACTGGCGAGGTCGCGACTCGCCATCAGCCACAATATTTGGTATCAACGGTGAAACGCCAGCCGGAGACGTATGTCCGCAAGAGCTTGACGGTCCACACCACGGCCAGACACTCCAGCTCAGTAAAGTTGTAGTTCGCCTCCGCTGCTGTTCACTGAACTGGCGTACGCCACCGACAAGAACTTGCCGCCTCTGCCCTGCATCTGGGGAACGCCCTCTCCAACTTTTGGGGCGTCCGCGTTCAACATGATCGGTCTCGCAACGTCCGGTACTGGAGTACCGGTCGCGCGGCAAGAGAGTCCTTCGGCGCCTCGAAGGCTTGTCGTTCAGTGTTGCCCCACTGTCACGCCGTGTCCTCCTTGAGCAAACGCGTCAGCGACGCCGCTTGCAGGTCGAAATTTGACGCGAACTTGCGTTAGGAGCCCATGAGGTGGACAAACATCTTCGCCGCCTCAGGGTCCGTCGCCTCCCGGAATTTCATGGCCGCCGACATAAATATCTGCAGCGGCTGCATTCAATCATGCCCAAAGTGGTGTCTCAGATACTCGATGCTGCTTGTGCCGAAGGTGCATTTGCTCGGCTTGAGTGCCCGCTTGACAATGGCACTCGAGCACGGCTGCGACCTCGACAACGAGTCGCCCAATGCTCACCGGTAGAATACCACAACGTTGTCCAAGTAGACAAGCGCGCATACCCAGAGAAGCCCTAGAAGCAGAGCGTCCATCAAAGCTGTGGAGCTTGCCTGGCACATTCGACAGGCCAAAAGGCATGCGGAAGGATAGATATATTCCTGACATCGTCGGGACGTGGTATTGTCCTTGTCTCCCGCCTCGACCCCCAGGCGCCAGTTGCCGGCAGGAAGATCGAGCGCTGCAAATTGTGTGATCTGCCGTCCGCCATGATGGCTTCGTCTATATGCGGTAGCGGGTAGACGTCGCGCTCCGTCACTTGGTTAAGGCGTGCGTAGTCGATGCATATCCCCACAGTACCGTCGCCCTACGTCACGAGGGCGACCGAGAAACACCACGCGCCGTTGCCTTTCTCGATCACCACACTGCGCAACATTCTCTAAACGCGCGCGCCGATTGTTCTCGCGCTCTGAGCGCGGACGCCACCAAGGTTAGGTCGGCGCCACTGAATCGGTCTTGATCGCGTGCCAAACGCCGGTCATCATTGGCGGCGGCGGCCGTCATGATGCTTAAGCAGGCGCGGGTATCACCACAGCAGGCGTAATTCCAGCTCTCTCTCCTCACTAACGTGCCACCCCGTGCTGAGCCTCTCTTAGTTGAGCTGTGGCTCCGCTCCATTGCATCCGCCAACATCTATCCACGTTTCTGCCCCGCTTAGTCCGAGCCTACTTCGATAGCTACCATGGTCGCGCCCAGCGGTTCCCACGTACCTAGAAGGTGATGTGACTCGTCCGCCTTGAACGGTAACGACCGGAAATTTGTTCATGATGTCTCGTACCGTGGCGACCGTTGGCGCCACCATCGGCCGTTTGAATCGCGTACGCGTCGGCCACAAGATCGCGACCTCTCTGCCCGTCGCGGCGAATCGCAGCGTTACGATTACTCTTAGCCCACAGCCCACACGCAGCCGCAGGGCTAGGCGCACCGCGCCTGGGCAGCTTCACCCCGTGTACTCGTCCAGGCTCACGAATGGCCCACCGATTTTACGCCGTCATCGTAGGTCAGCTCATAGGTAGCGTGGTTGATAAATTCACCTTGTCTTCGTAGTGCAGTTGGGTCCGAGTATGAACTCGTCCGTGCAGCAGTCGCTGGCGAGAGCGTTGATTACAATCACCTGCGTGTTGTCGTCTTGCAGCGGAAGCGGGACACGCCGTTGACAGCCAGCGGCCTGTCCCGCAGTCCCTGCACGAAATGCACAGGCGGTCACCTGCTGAGCTGTTCTTCGTACGCCTTCTTGTCCTCGCCGTCGATCGAGTAGTGAGCGACGTTGTCAATCGTGATCTCATGCCCAGCGTCCCCCGCCTCTACCTTTGCCGTCGGTGGTCCATTTGTCGCCAATATCAAGATAGGCGTCTCTTTCATGGTCGCAGCCGCCGACGCCTCGTCCCGCGCCCCAGCGCAGCCGCGCGCGTCACTGTCCACTACTACCTCTACGCGCTCCAGTTCAAGACCTGGCCGAAACGCTTCTACCGCCAAATCGCCCAGCACCGCCTCTCCGCAAGCCAACTCTAACAATAGCTCGCCTCCCGTACCACTATGCGCCTCTTCGCCACGAATAGTACGCACCTCGCTGTCGCTGTTCGCGCTCGCCGCGTGCGCGTAACCCTGGTACACTGCTCTAGATAGTAGCGGAAGGCACAAGCCGACGCCCATTGTCCTCTTCCACTGCCGCTCGCCTGTTGAGGCAGTCGGGAAGTGTCGACTCCCCATCCCTGACTAGTTGCTCGCTCTGACGGCACTCAGTCGGAGAGGGTGGTGGAGCCTTACGACCAGCGTCGGCCGCCGTCGGCGCTCACCTGCTCGAGCCCTCCGATAGCATCCTCGGCCACTCGCTGATGACATCGCCATCCCCAGTTTGATGCCCTCCTCGTCGACCTAGCCTGCCGTAGCGACATCCTGGTCCTCTCCAGTCGTGCCACCCGCACCGTCGCCGGCGCGCGGCGGGTCCTCGCCCGCCGAAACCGCCGTGATTCTCGCGTGGTCGTCACTCTCCCGCTTGGGAGCCCGGCCTCGTGATGGAGCCCGCCTACGCTACGCCTCTTCACCGTTTGCGCCGCCATTAGCGTACTCGACGTGCCTCACCGGGCGGGTGGTCTTCTCGCTCGCTCCTCTGTCGTTGCCATCCATTCTGTACGCTCGCCGGCACGCCTCGATGACCTTCTCTGGCACTCGTGCCGCCTGCGACGCGCGTATGAGTGGCGCCACGCCGTTACTGAACGCTTCGACGTATTGATTCTCTTCAAGAGTGGAGTACAGCCCGAGGTCCTCTAGCGCCTCGGAGAACTCTTCGGACGTGTCGTCGGGCATCTCCCTGTGCTGCATGACGGCGACAAAGATTTGCGATGCGCTCTCGCGACGGCCATACTTGGCGCGCAATTGCTCGGCCAGCACTTCCAATACTGTCTCGTTCTCGGCGATCCTCAGACTCGTCATTTTGAACCATGTGACCGCTTTACCGTCAGCGCCCACGCCGTGACCTGGTACATGACCTGTATAGGCCACTTAGTCCAGCGCAGCAGCTCATCTATCGCGATGGTGCTTGGGAAGTGGTTGATCCTATTATGAGCGGGACGTGTCGCGCCTTGGAAGCTTCTGATGCGGAGGTTTTGCAGATCCGACGCGGTCGTCGGCAGCGTTGTCATCGCAGCGCCGCACTCAGTACTGTCGTCGGCGTGCTGGCCATGATGTCCGTCTTGTCACTGTCACTGCCTGTGGCGATTCTCATCTCCCTTGCTCATCCGCGCGGTCGGCTGCTCACGCTCGTCATCGACATTACTGGCGTCTGCCGCGCCAGTGGCGACGCGCCTTGTAACGTCGACCTGGGCGTGGTCGACGGCCCTTCCGTCATTGGTGTAATACTCCTATTCTTCGCCATGTCCGGCTCTGTTTCTGCTCTAGCTGATGTTCTACCCTGTTTTTCCGCGGCTGATGCCTGGGATCAATCTTCTCAACGCGTAACGGCGCCGCCGTATGACCGTCGAGTAATCGCCGGCCTTGTCGTCGTGGCGGGAAGAAGGCGACGCGGGCTCTGAACATGCTTGCTCTCTGTTACTCGAATCCAAAAGTGAGCTCAAGACACATGGTGCGTATACTTCGTGTTCACTCGCTACAGGCTCAGATCGTACTTCAGAACTTACGGCTTGTACTCCCTAAAATCGAACGAGGAAGCACGCACCCACCGCAGGTGCTCGTGGACACTCGGTGGTACCGCGCCGGGTCGCCTCCTCCGTCGTCGCACCCCGTCCGTCCGTCTTGACCCGGGTTGCGTGCATTACTGTCTCAAAGGTGCTGTGGGCAGGGCTTGGAAAAATTGTTATTGATTTTTATTTTTTGGAAGTATCAGTGGCAAATATATAATGCATTTTTTAAAATATTTTCTGGAAAACGGTACCGCTGAGATGCAGCTGTAGATGTATCTTATAACACACATCAACTGAACTCCGCGCCGGGCACAGAAAGCTCTGGACTCTGTGTGGGCGTTTACTACAGAAGTTCGTACTCTTCTCTCGAAGCTCCAACCGATGAACCGGTTTCGCGTGCAGGACCTCGCGGAGTGGTCTGCAATGGCGCACCGTCACGCGTACGATCCTGCGCACTGGAATTCCGTCGCTCAGCACCATGTGCGTTGTGGCCTTGCGGGATCATTGGCGCCGACGAATATAACCGCACGGTCTCGCAGACTGCTGTCTCGAGATACGTCAGCAGCGTGAGCTCGTTCAGCGTCGGTGCCACGATCGGTCACCCCGCGTCCGTGAGCTGCGCGAGCTTCGCGCGGAACTCGTCGCAGATCTTCACAAGCAAGCCTGTGTACCGACCATTCATGACGATGAAGAACGCTAGGCTTTGCGACGTCGTCACCATGTCCGCACATATGACCAGGTCGTGAAGCATCGTCATCTCTGATTTTAACGCCGCATCTTTGACGCGCAGGTCTCCTTCACGTTGTCGAAGAAGAGCAAAACGAAGTCTTTCAGGGGCGGTGACCGCTCGTACATGGCAGAGAATATTCGCTGAGTGACAGAGCGCGACGGATAGCGCAGGGGGCATGCCGAGCATCTCCGCCATACGGACGCAGCTGGTGATCTCGACTGAGCACGGTGACACAACTCGGTATTTAATCTGCGTTTGGGAACCTTGTTATCGGAATGCGTGCGTAGTCGCTAGGCACGTCCGAGCAGGCGAGACAACACAGCGCTGCTTTCGCACTGGACATGAGTTAAATTCATGGCGTGGCCGCACAACGTTGCTGCGTGAAGAGCCATGAACGACACAGAGGTGACACGAGCCAGGTCAGTGGCCCTTAGCGCTGGTACGCGACTGAGCTTGTGCACACTGCGCGAGCGCTCTGCCCGCAGACAGCTTCTTCCTGTAGACGACATGCCGAAGCTTCAGGTAACTATCGTACAAGCTCGATGTCTGCACGCGACTACACAGCTGCACACGCTGCGTTGGCAAAAACGTGTAGTCGTATCGAAGTACCTATATGCAGTCGGTGGGCGCTGACGTCGCCGCGCCGTCACAGAGCTAGACGAGCAATGCAGCAGCTTTCCTGTTGATGTCTGTGTAAGCCAAGAACCCGAGCAGCTGCTTTGCTGTCTCGAAGCATCGTGATGCAGGCACCAGTCCTCGACGCCTTCGAAACCGCGGTTCGCCACGCGTGAACACAGCTGCACGCGCTGACGTAGCGTTACGTCTTTACTGATACGAGCACCACGCACGCGACCGTGAGCGCTCCATTGTGCATCTCTGGACAGAGCTGCGCGACTTCCACTGGCTCATCTTGCTCGCGCTGAGTACCGTCACCAGCAGCTCCTGGCTGCTCCGATAGCCGGTGGAGTGCAAGTGCGTACTTGTCTGGCTTATCTGAGCTTGCACGGTTGCACTAGTACGCTTTCGAGACTTCGTCCATTATGGCAACTGCCGACCACACAATCGTGTGGGCTCGCGCTCGCAGTGGCCAGTGCGCACGTTTGCGCTGCCGTCTCGGCCGAAACATTGCGGACAGCAACGAGTGTCTTTGTACACACGAGGATAGATTGAAGCTTGTCAGCAGACGTGGTGTAGCGATACAGTCTTAAGCGAAGTGCACGACCGGTCAACGGAGAGGACTGCTGTGTGCACTTTGTGAGCTCGTCAAGGCTCCTGTGGAACTCGCTGCAAATGGCAGTGGCGTCAGCAGCAGTAGTGTGGACGACAGCTTTCGATGCGCACGCCATACACCTGTCAGCTTACACCAATGCAGGAAACATTATTGAAGCAACTGTTCTACTGTAACATAGGCATCTCCATCTTTGAATACCTTCATAATATTCATCCGTGAAAAGATGATATTAACAAAATGAATGTTGACTGTCGGTCTCTCGTGCAACATCATTCACACGATGTAGCACCGACAGAAACCTTTTTTTAACCCCAAATAACCAATCCTGTATAAGACAGGATATCAATAGGGATATCCTATCTTTTACAGGATACTTTTCGAAATCCTAATGTTTTGTATGGACAGAAAGTGGCAAACACCAAATCGAAGTCATTAATTTTTGTGAAAACGAAGGCCTCCAACGGTGAGATCAAATCACCGACTGGGGTTGGTTTGGTGCAGAAGTGTTATACGTTCAAATACCACTCTGACGCGCGTCAAAAAAGAAACCGATTACGGTACGCGCGCTTGTTCAAATCCATGAAGCTTTGTCGACTACTCGCTCCCTCAATTTCGCTTTCGCAGCGATGGGGCGGCGATGCAGCAGGCGACAGACACAAAACGAGAGGAAGGAGCCAAGGAACCACCTCGTGGCGACACTTGACTCGGCGCTCAGGTGCCGCAGTGATTTTAGGTATGAGTATTGACATACAAAGATGGCGCTCCTCGTGTATTGCTCAACTGCTAACAGCATCTTCTCCTATGACGAGAGCGCGGCTTGCCGAAGTTGAGGAAGGCAGGGTGGATGGCAAACCCATCACCAGCGAGAGGCGCATCGCTACTCGACAATAGCTGGCTCTATGTCGCCCCATGCGGCTCGGTGCGTGGCCACGAAGGCATCAACTTCTTGGTCGGAGAAGACGGCGTGATGGCGTACGTGAGCGCCTTTGACCACAGTACTGGCAATGACACGTCTGAAAGACGCAGTACAAGCCAGTCAACTTCACCAGCGACGACAAGCGGATGCGAGGCGAGTCAAAGCGACTTCGGGGCGACCTAGGAGAGCTTCTTGAGCCCTCCTCCACTGCGCCAACCTAGTGACGGCTTGCCGCTTGTAGCAGTCCGCCACGTGACCGAATCGAGCAGCTCGCAAGGGTACGCACAGACGCACGCGACCCCAGCGGACTCCGCATGCACAACATGTCACGATATTGTTTTCCTTGAGATGCGAAACGCAGTCAAGCCTCCGCCAGTACGTCTGCTCGATCTTCGGCTGGTTGCTGACATGCTATCTGCATGCGTGCGCCAGCCACAGGCAGACGCAGCGGGCCCTCGAACTGAACGGACACTTGCGCTTCAGTGTCCAGCGGCGGCGCCACCTGCCGATCCCGTAGCACTCTGTGGCCACCCCACCTGTCGACGCTCTTCCTGCCGCCTCTCAACCTGCCGACGCTAATCCTGTCGGCATTTACCCTGCCAAAGCTCATTCTGTTGACAATCAATCTGCAGATGAACTTCCTGCTGGAGCTCTTCCTGCTGGAGCTCGTCCTACCAACAGACTTCCTGCTGACACGCAGCCTGCTGGAGCTCCTTTTGTCAGAGCTCACTCTCCCGGAACTCGTACTGCCGGATCTCATACTCCCGAAGCTCATCCGTCCGGAGCTCATACTGCCGGCACGCAGCCTGCCGATCTGCCAGTGTTTGACGCTATTACTGCCGGCATGCACGACGGGGCCGACACGGCAGTCCAACGAGCCCTGTTAGACATGTTCAGCAATGTCAGTGACAACGAGCCAGAAGATGATGCTGGAGAGCGTGCCGTACCTCTCCCGACGGCCATGTCCGCTGCTCTGCTAGCCGGCGAGCACGATGACCGGGAGGGTGAGTCTGAGGCGAGCAGAAGTGGCGACATTGCACCAAGTCGGATTGAGCCAGAGCTCGAGGCAGATGACGTAAACCGCCTCTGCCCACTCGACAAGCTCGACGACTACGATTATGAACGTGTGGCACCGGACGACCACCACGACAACGTTGGCGTCCGGGAAGATGTCGCTGAGGTTGAGCAACTGGTGGAGGGGGAGGACGAGAAACTGGTGTTTGGCGGTTACTTAGAGACCATCAGCTGGGGCGTCCGCGTTACGGAGGGCAAGATAATCAAGGAGGCGCTAGGCTTGATGAGGCGGTCGACGCCTACAGGCGAGTATGGGACGGATACGACCGAGTTCCCCTGACTTCTTCGGACACGCGGGCGACCAGCAGAAGCTAGTCGGTGGGCAGCAAGCGCGCCACTTACTCTATTCTTTCTCTTCTTTCCGCGCGCACTTTAACTTGAGATCGCAGCTGACTCGAATCGATTTCGTCAGCAGCAGATTGATCAGCGAGCTGCCGCAGTACAGAGTAAACAGCGCAAAAAGCACGCCCTTGACCCGACCGTCGTTGTCAAGCGGAGTCGCGAGATTAACGCGCGCCTGCGGCGGAGTCGGAAGGTTGAAGCCCATGAGATCTTGGTTGTGCACGGGCTTTTGATCGCCAACGTCATCTGCGCACAGGTGCGTGGGCTCTGCCATCACTGGTCGCTCCGCACCGTTGGAGGTCTGCCTGCCAGCGTCTTTGGGAAGTAAATGGCGAGAAGCAGATTCAACGAGATCGTTCGCAGTTTGCATTTCATCAGCAACGATTCGCGTACGAGCACCAACGACAAGGCTTGGAATGTTAGAAAAGTGATCCAGGGTGCAGAAGAATTCGCGCGAGCATGGACAATGACCTCCCGGTTTAGTTTCGACGAAGGCGTGCTGCCTTCTTCCTCTCAGTGTAACCAAACGCGCACCTACATGCCCGATAAGCCGCATAAATGGGGAACTAAAATGTCCATGGCTTGCAACACGGGGACACCCAACTGTTACCAGTGAGTACGATGTCGTGAGTGCTGAGGTGTCTACATGGCGAAGTCTCACTCGGTCGCCCGCATCCTGTAGGTTTGAACTCTGTCTTGGCTCCAAGCAACACGGCAACGGCACACCGGCACTCGACAGCAAAACTGGCCCGGCAGCTGTCGTACGCAACATGCGTCACGTACTCGACAGCGCGCCGTCCGCCTGGAAAATTCATTGTGGTGGACAGGTACTACACGTTTGTCGCCCTCTTTCTACAGATGTTGCAAATGAATCTCTACGTCGTGGGTACGATCCGTACCAACAGCATTGGCTACCGCTAGGCGGTGGTAGACTTAAGAAAGACGCGACCGGGGACCAGTACGCGAGGCGAGTTCGAAATGGCTTGCTCCAAGAACGCTCCCGCCATGCTCGCCTTGAGCTGACTGGGCTCGCGCCAATGGCATTTTTTAGCTCTGGCGCTTTCGGGAGGCGATCGTCAGTGAACAGGCGGCGCGGACCGACATCGATTCCGTTTCGTGTCCACAGATTGACGACTATCACGAGCTGATGGACGGGGTTGATTGCCACGATCAGCTTTTGCCGGAGCGCTACTTGCTGCTGCTGACCAACCGCTTTCGAAATTACTACGTCGCTGCGTTCTTTGGACTCGTCGATCTGGTGATCGTCAACTGTTTCGTGACGTGCAACTAGTGCAAGAGGGACTAGGGCTCGCGACCGATCAAAAGAGCCGACTTCATGACAGAGTTACAGCACCAGCTTCTCAGCCACACTGAGCGTGACGTTGCCGAAGTCGAGCCGCTCACGCGCACAGGTATGCCGGTCGTGACACGGAAGCGACAGCGGATGGCGTCGGCTCACACCGTCACGTTGATGGATGAGTGGAAAGGGGAGCGGAAAAGCCGAATGCGGCGACAGCGCGCGTGCAAGGTTTGCTCCATTGTTCGGCGCAAGATTGGCAACAACGCGAACGGCACCTCCCACTTTTGCGAGACGTGTTCAGAAGACAGCGCTAAGCTATGGCCCAGCATGAAGCGGCGCGAGCTCACAGTCTTGTCGCGCTGGTGCTTCGACACGTGGCACGACAAGTTCGACTGCGGACGGGCGTTGCCGTGTGATTTGAGCACCTCGATCAAGATGTGTTGCTTGAAGGCGTGGAGCAGCGTCCACGACAAACATACAGCGTCTGAATATGGTAGCGATGGTGAGGAGGTCGCTCGTCCATTGAATTGAACACGTGTTCGCTTTCATGACTCATGAGAGTGCCTACCTGCCGATGTGCGTGCCTGCTGATGTGCGTACTGTCTGCCTGCCTGTGAGCCAGCGTGCCTACATGCCGATGTACGTGCATGCCTGCCGGTCAGCCAGCGTGCCAGCGTGCCGACGAGTTAGTGCACCTGCCTGTCTGTGTGCAAGTGAGTGTGCGAGCCTGCCTGCCAGTGTGCCAGCATGTGTGCCAGCGTGTCTGCCTATATGTGTGCGTGTCAGCATGCCAGTGTGTCAGCGTGCTGGTCTGTCAACGTGTCAGCGTGTCCGTGTGCCAGCGCGGTAGTGTGTCAGTGTGTCAGTGTGTCAGTGTGTCGCTACGTGAACTTGCCCGCGTGCTGCCATCGCGCCGCCACGCCTCACGTACGTGTTGCGAGCCCGCCACCAGGCGTGCTCTGAGAGGCAGCTTTGTGCTCTGCGTGTGGGCCCACGTGCTTAGCCGGTTGCTTTGCTGTTTGGTGTTTGAGTAGCGTGCGCGTGATTTGTGTTTCTTCAGTGGCGATGTAGCCACGGCATCGCTTACACGTGACCGATGTTTTTGTGGAGAGGAGGCACGTTTCGTGTGATTGCCAACAGATCACGAGTGATTCACGAACAAAAAAGGGTTTGAAACGTGGTCAAGGGACGCCATCTGTTTTGATATCATGTACTAGTCTGTTGCCCAATATCTGTCCAATTCCACTCTTAATTCTGTTCCAGAATATTTGTCCGATATTTGTTTTTGTATGCACAAACTGGTACCTCCGAGAAAAATATGATATCGGTAAAAAATGCATTTGAAGGAGTAATCAACAGAGATAGTTCTTTTCGAGGTCAAATCTGCGTTTTGACAGCCAATGCTGACTGCGAATAGCTTCCAGTGACGATGAAGTGCACATCAATCGATTCGCCTTGTCGAAATCTACACAACAGTGCTTTTTAAACCAAAATAGGACAGAAATAGGCTAATTGGCATCAAATAAACCCCAAAATGGACAGATATTGTGGAACAGACTAGTACTACACATGGCGGCGGAAAACGTCAGTAGATCACACGTGGCATTTCGATAGTTAAGCGTTTTGACATGAAAACTCAGCAAATGGTTTGATTGGCCAACATTCCGCGTTGTTGGATCGTTCATATTCAGAAACGAGACTAAAGGGTCCAATTTTCATGATTCCTTCTTAAACTAATGCATACTAGCCAACACACACAACCTATAGAGCGAAAAAGAAAATCACAAAATTCACCAAAAGTACGCGTGGTCAAAACGAGGGAGAATAATGTGGGTGCCTTCCCACCGTGGAAATCAGTCCAAAGAGTCGAACCGCTCCTTCGTCTATGATAACTAAACTCTAGACCACAATGCTAAACTTATGATCGTCAACTACAAATGATTCCCACTGCAAACAACACGTTATGTCAAATACTTAAATCATCGATTTTCAACATTGCAAACAACTACTAAACGATTCTGATTGGCCAAAGATTTGGTTCGCTTGCTTACTTCACTAGAGGCAAACAAGTTGATCTCATGGACCTGCCTAGTTTTTCTGTCTGCCGACTTTTTCCGTCGCCATGTGCAGAATTCTCCATGAACGTCAGCACCAAATTGATCGGATTATCTTGTGCGTTTGTGAAATAAATTCAAAAATCTACAAGATGGATGGGTGATTTTTCAAGAGTGGAATGTCCAGAAATTCGGCTTTTTGGCACGATACAGAAGCTTAGATGTCGCTTATCCTGTGTTATACAGGATTGCACAGAGCTCGATTTTCTTGGTACTGTAGTAGAGGGGTTGAGATGACATCGTTTTTACCTCAGGGTAGTTTTTGGCACGATACAAACTGCAAGTGATGATACATGTATATCCTGTACATATACAGCGTCTCCAAAAAGATTGGAGCAACCCCATAAAACAACGCTTTTACCGACGTTGCATTTCGAGTTTTACGTTTTATACTGAAATGAGCGGCTTTTTACAAAGAGCATAACAAGGCAATTCGAATGGTAAAACCCGCAATTCAAAATTTGCAGTGACAGCCAAGCAACACCGCGCCAAAGCCAA
>JAASFJ010000724.1:0-16556 GCA_023333755.1 Globisporangium uncinulatum
TAAATTGGTCTGCCGATCTTTTTTCGGCACCAATGAACAACAAACAGATTTGATTGGCCAAAATTATTTATTTTTGCCGTCCAGCAAAAAATGGTGTGGGCGTGTTTTGTGTGTGGGCGTGTTTTTCCGTCGTTATCTGTATTGCGCTCCAGCATCAATCCCTCACAGATATAAACGCATACAAACTCAGTCATAGATTGGATGCGCGAGTGGCATACAGACGTACTGTCCAAACTCCAGCATGAGATGACCATCATTCTGTAAAAAAGAAATGACCATCATTCTATCAGAATGATGGTCATCTCATTTTTCATTTTTTGGAAATATTAAAAAATGAAAAGGAGTGCATGTCATAAAAACGTTTCAGGGGCCGTTTTGACTTGATGTTTGTAAGAGAGGCCCCTGGAAGCACTCTTTAATCTATTTTTGATGTTTGTGGTCCACGCAACATGTTGTTTGATAGTTTTAGCAATAAATCTGTAGTTACAGATTTGGAGTTGTGATGGTGTCGATGAGGTGATGCCAAGTTGGCGTTGCATGCCGTGACGACTGTGTCAAGTCACGCCAAGCACCAAGAGCTCCTCAATCACCAAGAGCTCCTCAACTCAAAAAAGCGCCGATCGCGTCGTCGTTTGGTCTATTAAGCAAGGAATGCTACAGTAGCTACAGTACCATGTCATAGAGGAAAGAACGCCGGATGGGACTTTCTCCTCATTCTCATCCTTCAAATCACCAATCGTGTGGGAGCGAGAGAACCACATCCCCACCTCCACATTAGTCCGTGTACTCGCACGCGTTCGGGAACGTGCAGCCCGAGTGACGGAGCACCACCTGCGCCGCCCAGTGGCCCGCAGCCACGCAGTCCGCGATCGGGCGGCCCAGCGCAAGCCGCGACACAAACCCGCCGACGAACGCGTCGCCGGCGCCGTTCGTGTCGACAATCTCCGCAGCTGCGAGCGCCGGCACGTCGAACGAGTACACTTCGCCCTGGTACACGGCCACAGTCGGCTCCGCGCCTTGCGTGAACACAACTGTCCGCGAGCGTGCGCCGTTGTTCTTCGGGAGCTTCGCGAGCTGGAGCGCGATCGTTTTGACGTCGTCGCCCCAGCCGTGAGCGACGCCGAACGCGCGCGCTTCGCTCTCGTTGCCAAACACAAAGTCCGCGTACGGCACCGCCGCCATGAGCGGGTCCAAGAAGAACTCGACGAGGAACGGCGCCGAGAGGTTGAGCAGGAAGATCTTGTTGTGCGCGTGCGCGTGCTCGGCGAGCTTCATGACAGCTGGGGGCGAGACCGTGAGGTGGAACCCGGCTGAGTAGAAGAACCGCCCTTTGTTGATCAGCTCTTGGCTCACGTCCGACTCGAGGTGGTCGTGGTGGAAGTGGTTCGCGGCCGAGAGGTTCGCGACGAGCGACCGCTCCGAGTCAACGACGCACACTGCGCACGTGCCGGTCGCCACGTCTTCTTTCTCGAGGTAGTGCGCGTTCACACCGTCGCGTGCAGCGCACTCGCGCAAAATCTTCCCGTGCGCGTCCTTGCCAATGCTGCCGAAGAACGACGTGGCGGTGTTGTTGTGCTTGTTGAGCATCCACTGAGCGACGCGGATGCTGTTCTGCGTCGCACCGCCGGCCACAAACACGGGCTTGTACGCAGTCGTGATCTCTTCGTACAGCGGCAAGTGCGTTTCGTCTGCGAGAATCGCATTGTCGAGCTTGAGTGCGTACTTGTCCAAAAACGCCTGGTCCACGTCGGCCGAAATGTCGAGCAGCGGGTTCCCGAGGCCGACGATGCTGTGCGTGAGGTGCGGGTGCTCGCTCGGGGTGCTCATTGTCGCGGCGAGGGGGGAGTTTGGGGAGGAGGGGTGGAGGAGCTTCGGTTTCTTGCTTGCGGGGGACGGTGGCAGATCGCGACTGGCGCCGCTTTCACGGGTGGCGGAGGCCGAGCGCATCGCTCAGGGTCGAGTTGAGTGAGTTGACGGGCAATGTCGGGGCTGCTGCGGCCAGCACAGGCGGGAACCACGGAGTCGCGTACCATTAGACATCTCGGATCTATTCATGTATCTAGATTAGAATAATGAGGGATTTATTTCGATCAAACATCTGGAAGTGCGGGCAGAGCTAAAAACTTGGTTCACTGACGGGCATTATTTCGTCCTTGACAAGCACCAAACCGTACCCGTGTGCTTGATTCGGAACTTGCACACATCTCCGGCCCAGACGATCATCTCCGGCCCAGACGATCAGCTCCGCACTCGTAACTTTAGTGACGACATGGCGAGTCGTACGAATGCAAGCACTTCGCCAAGGACTGAGCAAGTGATCTTCGTGCTTGAGACCGTGTCTGGACCGCGACATCATTCATCCAGCGTTTCTGAAGCTATCCAAACACCGCTGGCTCCACCTTCCCCATCACCTCGAGGTGCTTGAGTTCTTGCTGCAGCGATTGCTGAGACGACACCAACTCGTGCGAGTACGCACAGAGCTGCTGCACAGCGTCTTGTAGAAAGGTATTCTCGCTCTGCAGCAGTTGAACCCGTTGCTGTGTCTCAGTCGCCGACGTGTGGCAGGACGCCAGCCACTTCTCGAGCTCACCGTACTGGCGGAGCAGACTTCGTTGTGATTGCGAGCGTCCAGTATCATTGCCGCAACAACGGTTAAGCGACAGTGAGCAACTGAAGCGACTAACAGCACGAGACCACAAGCGATTGACACAGGAATGTCGGTGACGCACTCGGATCGCTGGCATTTCTCGACCACCAAGTCCCGCTTCAACTCGGACGCCTGGGTCACGGCTTGCGTCTTGCGCTTCTCGCTCGCGCGCAGTGAGTCCGCAACCGCCCGGAGCTGAGACCGCAAACGCAGCCATACAAACATCAGTTCAACCGAGAGACTGAGCGACGGCAGCTCCGCTTACCTGCGCCTTTGTCGCGCTGACCGCGTTCTCGAGCACGCGGTTGCGCCTCGCGTATTCGCGCAGAGCACGTCCGACTGACTGCTCGCTTCGCATCCGTTCACGCAGGCATGCTCACAAGACGTGTTAGCGATAGTCACACGATGGACTGCCACTCAAAGTGCACTCGGTATCAGCCACCGACCGACTCCGGTTTGTCGCGACGACTTTGCTCAGCTTCTGGATGCCAGCATCCAGCGTCTCGAGCGCACGGTGTAGTACGACGACCTTCTTCCTAGTGTTCACCAGGTCTGAGCGCAGATCACGCCGAGAGAGCTCCATCCCACTGGACGCCCGCACGAGGTCACGATACGACGCGAGCAGCATCGCGTAGTCCTCGCTGTACGCGTGGAGCTGGTTCTGTCGCAGCTCGTCCTTCAGACGCAGCAACTCGAGCTCCTCCGCTGCCATCGCACACTGCTCGTCATGCTCTCGCACGCGCTGCTTTGCTTCTTCTTCCGAGCGCTTGGACGCTTTCAGCTGCTGGTCAAGCACAAGACTCGTCTGGAGCAAGTGTGCTGCATGGACCGCGTGCTCGTCACGCGCAGTCTCGAGATCGAGACGGAGCTGGGACTTCTCGACTGCGAGTGCGTGCACTGTCTGCTGCTGGGTGGCTGTGCGGCAGGTCTGTAGCTCGAGCGCTCGAGTCAGCCGCGTCACTTCGTCTTGCGTCACCTGGAGCTGTTGGCGGACATTGGCGCACTGGCCACCACACGCGCGCTCGCTCTCAGCGACCGCCTGAAGGCGAAGCGACAGGGTGTGTCGCTCACTCGCAAGCGCCGCAATCTCCTCTTTCTGACCAGCGTTCTCCTGCTCCAGTGTTCCCACCGCACGCTGGAGCTCTTGGGCCTTGCTCTCGAAAACGAGGCTCTCTGCGATTGCTCGCGCGTCGAACCGCTCGACCTGAGCCTTCAGCATGTCGCTCTGCATCAGCGCCAGTGCCGCTTTCTCGATCGCTTGCTCCTTCGCACTCGATTCTCGGTGCAGGTCCAACACGAGTGCGCTCACTTGGGCTGTGAGCTCAGCACGCTTGGTGCTGATAGACTGTAGCTGCTGCTGGAGTGCGGTGATCTGAGCCCGCGCCGTCCGCGTCTGCACGTCGCGCTTCACCAGTTTACTGCGGACGCGCTGCAGCTTGTGACACAGCGCCTCGAAGCGGTCACGATCGACGTCGACGCGCTCTCCATCGCCATCGAGCCGACTAGTGCAGCTCAGCGGCGCCGAGAGCTCGGAGCTGAGCGGCGAGAGCGCACTCAGCGGTCTGCTGTTGCCATCGTCACTGCTGGTGGTAGCGTCGACTGCTCCAGTCGCAGCAGCGCGGACCTGGAGCCTCAGCGCTTCGATCTCGCGCTGCTGCGCCTCAACGATACGCTGCCACTCGGCAGCGTCAGTGGTCTCTGGCATTGGAGTCGTGAGCGTGAAGAGACGTTTGGTGTGGTCTGTCTGCCATCTCGCACAGTCGTGTCTCCAGACAAGCCTGCTGCCATTGCCTACTGATTGCGTCGGCACTCAAGCGAACAAGCGACCTACCAAGTCTCCCAAGACGGCTCCATACAGCTCCAGCTACCCTGTACCAACCCTGCGCTGTTCGGCTATTCTTCACGCATTTGACAGGACTTTGCCGACAGCCAAAGCTGGACCTTCCTGCAGGAATAGCCAAAGTCAGAAAAGTCAGAGCACAGAGCTTGCGACGTACATTGAGGCCTTCCACGCCAGCGAGGGAGAAGAGAGCCAGGGTCGCAGCTCCACCATGTGCGCGTCCAAGACGACAGGATGCCAAGGCTTCCGGTCGTTCGCAGTGCAAGAGTGCGCGACCCTGAAGCCTGGCGAGACGTACGCGTCCCGCTCGACCAAGTTCTCTGCAATGGGCTCGCGCATCGTGACACCACCAGAGATGAACCGCGTTGGCCGCCACGCGTACGAGTCGGTCGCGATGCAGAGCACGCAGCTCGTGTCGCCAAGCGACTACCGCGTGCCAGACAAGCGCGGCGTCATGGCCCACGAGCAGCTGCCAGCGTCCAAGCCCTTCCTTGCTACGAGCACGTACCAGCAGGACTTTACCGACTTTGAGGAGCAGATGCGCGCAGTACTAAGAGTCCCCATCGAGAGCTATGCGAGCGCGTTCCAAGCCATCGCGAGCGCCCACGAGAACAATGCTGTGACTGAACCTACGATCGAGCTGCTCGAGGTGCCACTCGTGCTGACGCAATTGTTCAGCGGCATCAACAACGCCACGCGCGTCATCGACATGGTGGTGAGTCGGCTCGACCGCAACAGCGGCGCTAGTGCTACGCGCGACCGAATCGGATGGGAGAGCTTCAGTCGCGCCATAGAGCACGTTCAGAGCGTGTTCGAGCACGAGCTGGACGCGTTCGCCAAGAACATCAAGCGCACAGGCTCGTTCAGTGGCGCCGGACCGGCCGTCAAGGTGATCCCAGCGACGACGCCTGCGAGCAGCTACAAGATCGACTACGGCGCGTACGGCGACGAGCCGCGGGATCGGCCATACATGCGCCAGCGCGGCATGGCGTCGACCACAGCGGACCTCACGCCAGGGACGTCGCAGAACACCCAGCAAATCCCAGGCTACGCGGGCTTCCTCCCACGTGCGCAGCACAACCCACACGCGCTCGCGCAAGCAGACGGCGCAGTGCTCCGGTCACCACGCGACGATCTACGACTCTACCACAGCGACAACCTCCCTGGCTACACGGGCCACAAGCCTGTCGACTGCGCAAACTACCGCGGCGAGTGCCGAGCCGGCAGCGACCCGAGCACGACCACAGGTGCAGGGTACCACCCGCACTTCTGACGCGCGTGAGTCGCGTGCGCTGTGAACAAGCTCAGCCGCTCTGTCTCTTTCTCCCCTTGCACACTTGGATAGACAATAGACAACAGCAGATGGCTCTCTGTTCGAGTTCCGTGCTTGCCGTGGCTACGTGGTGCTAGGAAGGTGTTCGAGGACGCTGTGAATTAGTGTAGTGCCGTTCGTGAGGCTCGTGCCCGCGATCAGGAGCTCGTGAGGATCTGGGACGCGTTACAGCACACACAGCGTCAGTGTATCAACAGTGGGGGACTCCACATGTTAGCAATCAGAAGCGAGGACGTGGAAGCAGGCGCTTACAGAACTGCGAGAGCCACCGCAGCGCCGCGACTTCGAGGTGCGTTACGCCGCCCACGAAACAGACCACGACCACGCGCTTCTTCCGCTTCTTCTTGGGACTCCTGGCACTCCGAGACTTTGTGGTGGTCTCGCGCTCCGTCTGTCGCACGACGCTGATCTCGGCACGAGGGCCGTGGAGGCGGTTCATCGCCGCGTCGACTGCGCGCCAGCTCTGCGACTTGAGGATCTCTTCCACGAGCCGGACTGAGATCGGCGCGTACCCAGACGTCACGAACGCTGGGTTCTCTGGGTTGTCAATGTTGACGTCCAAGTCGATCGATCGCAACTCGTCGGCTACGCACTGGAAATTCGAGCGGCCTGCTGTTCCCAAGCTATCGCTGCTGAAGTTCGTGTTGGTTTTAGCATGTGAGCCGCTACTCTCTCGCTTCTCGTAGAAGAGTCCGAGACGCGCGAGGTTCTCGAACGAGAACACGAGCTCGTGGCCGTACGTACGCACTAGGTGGAGCTTCATTCGTTCCAAGTCTTGTCGTGGGAGCCCACTGTGCACCACGCTGTACAAGCACAGCAACCGCAGCACGCTTGGCAGTGACTCGTGGCGGAACATCATCTCTTGGATCTCGTCGAGTGTACCGTCCGCACAGTCCATGATCGCGCGCTCGAGCTTCCACTGCTCGCGGAACGCGCACGACGTGGTGGTGAGCTCAAGGTACTCGAGCAAGTTGATGTGGTGCTCGAGGTGCTGCTGTGCCTCCTTCATCCGTGGCACGCCCTTGACGAACTCGTGCACCTCCGCTGCAGACGCTGCTGCGCTCGTGCTTTGGAACTGCCGGAACGACGACTTGAGCGCACTCGCGTGGGCGTTCAGCGCTGCTGGGATCGCGTGGACGTTCATGCTGCGGGTGTGCTCAAAGACAGTGTCTGTCGAGTTGAGCGCGAACGGGACCGGCGCGTCGCTTGCATTCGGATCTGATGTGAGCAGCATGGGCGAGAGGCTGATGAAGCCGTCTTGGATGTGGAGGATCTCGTCCAGCAACGCCTCGTATGTGAGTGGCGTGCTCAGCGCTGACGCGTAGTCGACACGCCGGTCCAGCAGGATGAGCGTGTCCAAGACGCTTCGCTTTCGCTTCTCTGGCTGCTGTGGTGCGTCACCACTGGCGGCATCGCCACTCGAGCCTTGGCTGAGCTCCATCATGTGGTTCAGCACGAGCATCGCGAGCTCGCCTTTGTACTTAATGTGTTCAAAGCTCCCGTACACCTCCTGGAGCTGGTTGAGCGCCGCTGCGACGTCCACGAGCGCGCTCCGGTTGCCTGCGACGCCGCAGTCGTACAGACACCGCTCGTACCCGAGCGTGAGAACGTCCGAGTCGAGCGGCACAAAGCCGAGCGGGAAGCTGCCGACCCGTACACGCGCTGTGAGTTGGTGGTGCGCGAGCACTTCGTCGCAGAGACTTGTCCAACGGCCTGCGACGAAGAGGAAGAGCACTCGCGGCTCGGAACCTTGGAGCACAGTGGTCGCATGCTGCGCCACTGCCCGCACGTCACTGACCCGCGCGAGCGAGAGGTACACGACCGAGGAGCCGCTCGGTGTGCGCGCTGCGTCGTCGGCAAGCTCGAGACACTGGATTACGTGCACAGACCGGAGCGCGTCGAGTCCGCACATCAGCACATGTGTGAGCAGCGACGCCACTCGACTCGAGAGCACGAGTGTCAGGTCGCCAGCATCGAGCGACCCGAGCAGCTCCAGCAGCGCACGCTCATGGAGGTCCCGCAATCGTTGCAGTGGTGCAACGCCAGTGTCCAGCGGTGGGAGCTTGGCGAACGCTACAGCTGGTGCAGGTGGTGTCATTGATGGCGAGACGCTCGAACGTGTCGCCATTGCGAATTGATGGATGGCTCGGGAAATGACTGGCGGCGTGAAAGGTCGCGCGATCTTACGTTGCGACTCTTTTGCGTAATTTAAAGCGACAGTTCGTTTATTTTCGTGGTTTTTGACATTCTGTCATGGACAACATCGCTATTCCCAAGATTCGCGAAAGAACACATTGCGAGGAGCTCCACATAGCGCACGCCAAGCGACCTGGAGCACAAGCGGAATATGATGCGCCACGAGCCGACTGCGCCGCTGCCTCCAGCGACTGTGCGGTGGATCCCAGACGCCGAAGTGAGTCTCTGTTTTGGTTGCCAGCTGCTCTTTGACTGGGTGCGACGCAAGCACCACTGCCGGTGCGTCTCGTGCTTCGCTTCTGCACTTCCACTTTCCAATACAGCTTGAGAGTGCACTGACTGGCCATGAGTGCACGTGCGCAGCTTTTGCGGCCACGTGTTCTGCGACCTCTGCACGCCAAGTCGCAGTCTCATCCCTGTCGACCAGATCCTCGCAAACCCGGAGCGCCAGTACCTCTCTGTGAACGCACACAACCCTCAGCGCGTGTGCGGCGACTGTTTCAATGCGCTGCTGCCGGCACAAGCGGAGCTGCGTGCGTGCTGCGTCACTACCGTAGTGCACCTGAGGTTCGAGGTACTAGTATGCGTGTGTGGACTAGACTGACGATGGGAACCTGATCAGGCGGGACAATGAGCAACGCAGTGCAAGAGAACGAGCTCGACGAAGCCGGTGCGAAGCGGTTCTTCAACTCGCCGTACTCGTTCACGCTGCGCGAGGAGATCCGGAAGGCGGCGTACAGCGTCAAGAACTTTATGTACCAAGGCGTGATCAAGGACCAGTCGATCCCACTCCCACTCCTCACGCACGCCAAAGGCATTGCGGTGCGTACGCTGCTGGGCTGGACGCTGATCAGCACTCTCGTCGCCTTATGAAAGCTCCCACTGCTGCTGACTCGGGACTTGACTGCACCACCTCCATCTCATCTCCTAGTTCCTCACGGTCATCAAGGTCGGCTTTGTGTTCACGGGCCGTGTCGGCACGGGCCTCGTGATCGCCCGCTTGCCGGACGGTCGCTGGTCGGCACCGTCCGCGATCGCGACGGCCGGCGTCGGCTGGGGCGCTCAGATTGGTGGGGAGATCACGGACTTTGTCATTGTGCTCAACACGAAGCGTGCGGTCGACGCGTTCTGCTCCAAAGGCCAAGTGAACCTCGGTGCGGAGCTCGGTGTGTGCGCTGGTCCAGTCGGTCGCGTGGCGTCGGGGGCCGTCGAAGCGAGCACCGACCTCGCAGTCGCTCCGTGCTACTCGTACTCGCACTCGAAAGGGCTCTTTGTCGGCCTCTCGCTCGAAGGCTCCATGATCCTAGCGCGTCCCGACATCAACCGCGCGTTCTACGGCCGCGACGTCCAGGTGGCCGAGCTCTTGGGCGGGATGGAGCCACCGCCAGTGGGGGCGACGCCGCTGTACGACGCGATCGGCCTCGCCATGTCCAGGTACGACGGTCGTGGTGGTGTTTGGGAGGCGTGATGGCGTGTGAACGTGGAGCTCATTGTGGAGGTGTGTGTGTGGTTGTCTAGTCCTGCGAACCGCTTCAGCCGCAGCTCGAGGGTCTCGAGTGCGTCGTCGCCGCCAGCAACGTATGGCGGTGCTGGTGCTGCTCCAGTCGCAGCGCCATCGGTCGAGAGCGGGTACTCGAACGCCCCTGTCAAGATCTGAGGCAGCCATGTCGAGGCTGAAAGAGAAAGAGAGAGAGACCACAGCTGGGGGTCCGTCGAGTTGTTAACTTAGTGACCTGCATATGCGACGAGCCTCCTGGCGTTCATCCTCCGCCATTCATTCTCGAGCGCTCGTGTCGGCGCCTCAGCCCTCCAGCGCAGCGTCAAGAGCGCTGAAGAAGTCTTCCTGCATCTGACGCGTCTCCCGAGCACGCTGCCAAGCAGACACAACAACGTCCGACACGAGTGAGTGAGTAATCACAATGTTGAGAGCCGACCCAGCGCCACCATCCCCCAGATCCCTCCCTCACCGCTGACTGGCCGGCGTGGGTGCCTGTGGGCGACAAGAATCCGTTCTCCAGCGCGTGCTGGCGTGCCGACGCGTCCCCACTGAGCTCCACGTCTTCCATCTTGACGTCACTCGCGTCAGTTCGAGCAGCGTCTTCTGGGGCTTCGTGGAGATCGGCGTGTACGAGTTCGACGGCTTTCCTCGACTCGTCGATCGTCCTGTGGAGCATAGAAAGAGCGGACGGAGTATCCACACCAACCAGTGGATCAGTGGCTACCAGAGTCACCAGTACAATCGATCGTCCAGAGACGGACCCGCACCGTCGAATGTCCAGCGCTGCCTCCCGCCGCTCTTGGATCTGCGCTTTGAGCATCTCGATGATCGTCTCACGCGCCTGGTGCGGTCGGAAAGCGTTGATGAGGTTGTGCATGTTGAGAAAGAGGAGCTCGAGGTCGTCCAGCTTGTCGCTATCGCACACAAACCACAACACACTGTGAGTTGACCATTGCGTCATCACCCCTTCCCGATATCACCAGCCACCCGCCCATTTGCTCACTTGAACATTGACGGCCGCTTGATCAGCACGTCCACGAGCTCCACAAAATTCGCCAGCAACGACCGATTGATCCTGTTGCCACACACACACCACTCCTCTGTCATCCGTTCGCACTCCTTCGTACAACCACATAATGAATCGTAATGCCCACTTTTTCATCTGCGCTTTGTAGTCCACGCGCTCGTTTTCGTGCGGCTCCACTGCCTGTGCGCTGCCAGCAGGTCCGACAGCGCTGGTTGGAGACCCGGACGCGGACGACACAGCTGATGACGCGGTGCCTTCGCGCGCGTAGAGCTTGCGGCCAAGCTGTGGAAGCAAGTCCGGCACGGCGTCCAGCGTGCTGAAGGGCGTGCCAAACATGTGGTACGTGGGGGCGAGCGGCGCAGGCGGCGGCGGACCCGAGTCGGCACCGTCGCGGTAGAGTGCAAAGAACGCGGGCGGCGCTGGGAATTCGGACACAATCTCCGGAGCAGCGTCAGCTGCGTTAGCGTTGGCGTCACCGACAGGCGCGCTCTCGGTCATCGGCGCTACTTGGCTCATGCTGCGAAGGGCGATGCCGAGCGCTCGAGGTGTCGAGGTGTGCGCCTGTGAGCTGATAGTAAAGCTGTACCGGTTGTGAAGGACGGAAGGGGTTAATTGATACTGAAACAAACCAAGTGAATGTCCACTCTATGTCCACTGGGTTATTATTCCGCGATCAAGTGTATGATCTCGCTTTCGTTTGGGTTCAGTACTGCAGTGTAAACCTACACGGAATGTACCTACTAAGATTGGAGCTTGCACACTGGCGCGCGACCGCACGAAACCACGCAACAGCGGCGCCAACCGCTCGCCCGTCCTCCTCAGGCCGCCACAATGTTGAGCAGCCCATGTGCGCCTTGCTTCTTGGGCGGAATGAGCAGCGCCTTGCGCACGCTCTTGCCCTGCAGGTGCCGCTGCACCGCGCTGGACGCCATGGCGAGCGCCAGCACGTGCTCGCGGTCGTCCTGTCGCTCAGGCGCTACAAAGATCGTGTCGCGCGGTTTCCCACCGACTTGGAGCACAATCTTCACGAGCGCACTCGCGAGCAATGCAGCGTCGAATTGCGGCCACGCGCTCGCGTGCACGTCGACGCCAGCGAGCTGTTCAAACATCTCAGCTGCAGTGTGTGGCGCAAGCGGCGCGAGCATCTGCACGAGCCGCTCGAGGCTCTCACGGAACGCCTGCGTGCCACTCAGCGCCGCCTGGTGCTCGCCCAGCAAGTTCGAGAGCTTCATGAGCTCTGCGATGGCGACGTTGAATGCCTGGTGCTGGTCCAGCGCCTCCGTCACACGCTTGATCGTACCGTGGAGCGCCAGTCGCAGCGCCGCCTCTGCTTGGGCGTCCACTGTCACGATCGTCGCGTCCACAGACGACGCTGCGAGTGTCGCAGCGTCAACGAGTCCCCAGACGCGGCTGAGCCAGCGGGACTGGCCCGCGAGGTCGGCTTCGTCCCACTCGAGTTCGTGCGCTGGCGGCGCTTTAAAGAGCACGACGAGCCGCGTCACGTCAGCGCCGTGCTGGCGCCGGATCACTTCTGGGTCCACGCCGTTGTACTTGGACTTGGACATCTTTTCCCACACGGTGACGACGTCCAGTCCCGAGCTCGTCTCAGTCACGCGACCAGCGGTGTCGACAGTGTACTCGCTCGGCTGGAGACACCGCAGCGACGTTGGCGACTTGTGCGTACGGCCGAGTACCATCCCTTGCGCCAAGAGCTGGGCGAACGGCTCGTCGGCCGTCAAGAGCTCTTGATCAAACAGGAACTTGGTGATGAACCGCGAGTAGAGCAGGTGCAGGATCGCGTGCTCAATGCCGCCCACGTACACGTCGGCTCCGGAGCGTTGGAGCCACTTGGTTGCAAGCTCAGGCGCGAAGAGATCGTGCTCGTTCTGGGCGTCGCAGTACCGCAAGTAGTACCACGAGCTGTCGACGAACGTGTCGAGCGTGTCCGTGTCGCGCTCAGCGGGACCGCCGCACTGTGGACACGTGCACTGCTTCCAGTCCGTCATGCGTGCGAGTGGGGACTCGCCGTCGCCGCCTTTGAGGTCAGCGGTGATCGCACCGAGCGGTGGGAGCTCGACTGGCAGGTCTGACA
Organism: Globisporangium uncinulatum; assembly: GCA_023333755.1. NCBI lineage: Eukaryota > Oomycota > Peronosporomycetes > Pythiales > Pythiaceae > Globisporangium > Globisporangium uncinulatum. Next base: position 12,634 of record JAASFJ010000724.1, read on the forward strand.
CTGGCACGCCGACAGGACCGCACGACGCGCAGTGTACGATTGGCACGGGCGTGCCCCAGTACCGCTGGCGCGACACGAGCCAGTCACGGAGCCGGAACTGCGTGAACGCGCCGCCGACATTGTCGCGGGTGAGTGTCGCGTTGATCGCGGCCTGTGCGTCCTGCGACGACAGACCTGTGAACGCGCCGCTGTTTGTCAGCACGCCGTAGCCTGTCACGACGCCACTGTCTTCGTCTGCAGTGTCGGACTCGATCACAGGCACGATGGCGAGTTCGTGATGACGCGCGAACTCAATGTCGCGACTGTCGTGAGCTGGGACGCCCATGACGACACCCGTGCCATAGTGAGGGAGCACGTACTCGGCGAGGAAGATCGGGACCTGGACTCAGTGCGACACAACGCGTCAGTACGACTACAGTACTCCCATACACGCGACAACAGCAACACTCTCACACGGACTGACCTTGTTGGCTGTCAGTGGATGCACTGCGTACAAACCCGTGAAGACGCCGCTCGTCGTGTCGCCTTTCGTGCGCTCGTCCTTCGACAGCGCCTTCACGCGGTCGACGTACGCGCGGACGTCGGCGGCGTAAGACGCAGGGATGTGCGGCAGCAACTCGTCGGCGACCGCGCTCTCGGGTGCCACCGACACGAAACTCACGCCAAAGATCGTGTCGACACGGGTCGTGAACACCGGCAGCGGGATCTCTGGCGACCCGGGGGTGTCCAGCGCAACCTGCAGGTCGTCGGCATGCAAGTACCTCAGTTGGTGAGCCAGCTGAGCATCTTGAGAGGTCCACAGCTGCTGGGAACGCCCAACATGCCTTGAAGTTCACTTTCGACCCTGTCGAGCGGCCGATCCACGCCGCTTGCATCCGCTTCACGGGCTCTGGCCACTTCGTGAGCTACAGCAGACCAGATATCAGCATCAGCAACACAAGAGTGCTCACAGGCCACAGGCTACTACAGCTGTGCTTCGCTTACCTTGTCGAGATCGTCCAGTAACCGGTCGCCGTAGTCGGTGATGCGTAGGAACCACTGATTGAGCGACCGCTGCTCGACAAGCGCTCCCGAGCGCCAGGACTTGCCTTCCGCGTCCACCTGCGCAGCCAGGCGTGAGCACAGGTCGATCCAGAGTCCAAACTATCCGTCTACACTCACAACACACACGCTACGCACCTGCTCATTCGCAAGAACGGTCTTGTCGACCGGGTCCCAGTTCACGAGCGCTTCCTTCCGGTACGCCAAGCCCTTGTCAAAGAGCTTGAGGAAGAGCGCTTGCGTCCACTTGTAGAAGTCTGGCGAGCACGTTGTGACCTCGCGGTCCCAGTCGATCTGGATCCCGAGCGTCTGGAGCTGCCGCTTTGCCTGTGCAATGTTGTGCACGGTCCAGTCTGCGGGTGAGACGCCGCGTTCAATCGCTGCGTTCTCTGCCGGCAGCCCGAACGCGTCCCAGCCCATTGGGTGCAGCACCTGCCGTCCGGACCAATACGTAGTGTGCGGCGTCAGCACCAGTCGCAGCTGCCAGACACTAGCGCTTACTAGCAGCAGACACGCACGTCGTAGCCCTGCATACGCTTGAGCCGCGAGATGCAGTCGCTGATCGTGTACACACGGACGTGGCCAATGTGCAGCTGGCCTGCAATGCCATGATTGCATCACAGCGCACCTCTACTCGTCAGCATCCACCTATACGCACAGCTCCATCTTCTCAACATAAACACGCGCGCACGCACGCACCGGACGGGTACGGGAACATTGCGAGACAGTAGAACGCGCCATTGGGAGCTGTCGTGGGAGCAGGCGCGGACGCTGACGCTGTCGCTGCCCAGCGTTGCTGCCACTTGCGCTCGATCGGCTCCCACGCGTGTGACGCTGCGCCAGTGCCAGTGCCAGCGCTCAGGAAGCGGCGGCCGCGCGCCAGCAGCTGCGGCGCACTGCCGCGCACAAGTCGGGACCGGAGCATTGATGATTGTCCTGTCAGTCGGAAAATGTACGGCTGGGAGGAGATCGGATTAGCTCGAACTTGATACCGGTTACGCTCGGATTTTTAAATCACGACAGCTTGCATTCGACAATGTATACAGGCAAACCACTCAAATCGTTACATCAAATATGAGAGTTTATCAATCACATATTAGGGTTACTTTTTTTTATGAATTTGTGTTTCTTCCTCTCGTCCATGTACCCTACTCGCACCAAGGACTTCTTGAAAAGGTCCACTGTATCTACTGTTGCCTTAGATGGTAAAGTTTGTACGGTGTCGCCGTAAACAACGCCATACAGCGTCGCCCACAACGAAAGGTTGAACACAATGTACCATTACATGGTATTTCGTATTTCAGCGGGAAAAACCAAATTGACAAGTCCATAAATCGGCTGTATTTTGAACTTAAGTGCAAATCACGACAAGCACTCAGATATTCAATCTTGAATAATTCACTATGAGAGAGTATGAATAAAACCAGATGCTCTATTATTTGATGTAATGGCACATATTTGTTATACCAGCTATCATATTTTTCATTGGTGTCACGATTTGAGGGTTTGCCTACGACTTGTCGAATGAGTAACCAAGATCGTGAGTGGGAACAAAACCCAACAAGGAGCTCATTTCGCCACTTTCACCCGCAAAGACCTCGGAAGCCCCCTTGGATCCAAGAGGTCGCGAGTGATGGCGAGCGTACGTCGTGGCGACGGCGACTCTGCTGATGATGACGCACTCGCGCGTGTGCTCACAGCCCCTCGTGCTAAGCTCTCAACTGACGAGCGCAACTTCGTAGATGAGGCGAGGACGCTTGCTGCCAGCATGTTCGAAGCGAAGGATACCACTGAAGTCCCCCACCCCCCACCGCCACCACCAGAGATCGCGTTGGCAGCTGAGCACTTAAGCGCCCTCACGAAAGCGAGGACGCTTGCTGCCAGCATGTTCGAAGCGAAGGCCATGGCAACGCACCTGGTCGATCGTCTCGAAGTAGCTCTCAAGTTGGTCGCTGCGTCCCGGCTGGCAGAAGCTCCGCTTGTTCGGATCCGCGTCAACGACATCACGAAGGCGTTCAGCGACTTCCTCGCCCGGTTCTCCGGCAAACAAACCGTGTTTCGGCTCGTGTGCAATCGCGAGATCGTGAGCCAGATCCAGGACCTCCACAAAGGCGTCGACAAGGCGCTCGCTGGACTGGGCATCACTGATGGCGAGACAGCGTGGCGACCGCGCTGGGAAGGCTTCCGTGAAGCGCAGCATGAAGCGTTTGAAAAGATCAGCAAGAACCGGGTGGTGCTGATGGGCGACATCCGCGGGGACTCTCAAGCACAGACGCAAGCGCTCGCGTACCTCTTATACGAGTTCCACTGTAAGATCTCCAATTACACGGAGCGAGGGCTCGCAATACTCAACAGGGCGTTTGACCAGGTGTCGATGTCCAAGCACGGCAGGTCTCCAACGATCGACATATGGTTTTTCCCGCCGTACGAGTTCGAGTGCGACGTTGTGCCGTTCGCATGGGGGGCGTTCAGCACAGTGCACTACGGCAAGTACGAAGGCTCCGGCGTCGTTGTCAAGCGCGTCAAGATCACGAGCGAGCGAACTCGCGCTGAGTTTCTCAAGGAAGCCGCCCTGTGGTTCCAAGCGAACGACATTCCGAACGTCGTGCGCTTGTTCGGCGCGTCCCACATCGGGACGGAGCCGTACTTTGTGAGCGAGCGCGCGACAAACGGGAACCTTGCAGACTACCTCTTCGAGGACCAGACGAACCGCCGCAAGACGTGGAAGCTGCTCCACGATGCGGCAAACGGCCTCCGTGCAATGCACCACCGACGAATTCTCCACAACGACCTCAAGTGTAACAACATCCTCGTGACGTCGGACATTGTCGCCAAGCTGACGGACTTTGGGTTGAGTGCGCAGCTCTATGAGCTCGAAGCGA
>JAASFJ010000725.1:0-16550 GCA_023333755.1 Globisporangium uncinulatum
CCTACGCAGAGGTCATGGCGCTAGCTCCAACATATCGCGTGACAGCAGCTGAGGACCCAGAGACTGCGACCGAAGCCTCCGTGTCTCTCGCTGCTACTGCTACTGCTGCTGCTGCTGTTGGTACAGTGGACGATACTGACGACGACGACGAAGAGGAGGAAGCGAGCGCTTAGGCCCGAGTCGTCTATTGCGGTGTGAGTGGATCCTCATCTTTGCTTCCAACAGCGCTAGCCCCACTCCCTCTCTCGTCGCTCGCTCTCTTCGAACAACGTCCTTTGTCTCACGGAGCCTGCAGCTCTGGCTCAACAGCCGCGACTAGGTCTGTGAGCTGCTCTGTGGAGTACACGGCGTCGAACGTCAGTAGACTCTTGGGCCCCAGCTGCTCCTGGACGAGCACAACGTCGGCGCCGGAGCTCGCAGCTGCGAGCACCGCCACGTCCTCGATCTTGGCAGACGACGCCTCTGTGAGCTTCAGACTCACTGCAGCGTCCAGGATCCGCTGCACGCGACTCGCATCGAGGAGCTACAGCACGACCCACGAGTCCACACGTACGTATGTATACCCAAGCAGTACGCGTGAGTGAGTGAGTGAGCGTCCAACTGACGCCACGGACCACACCAGTAAGGCCGCACCTCGACGGACGCGGTGAAGCACTTGAGTAGCTGGCGGAGTGCGATCGAGTACGCAAAGCCGAGCTCCTTCGTCTCGTCAAAGTGCGCGAGTTCCTGGAGCGTGACTTCGAACCGCGGCACGATCTGCGTCTCGCGGATGAACACCCACTCTTCCAGGTTGTCAAACTGTCCGTGCTGGTTCGCGAGGATGTGGGCCCACGCGACGCTCTCGGCGGCTGGCAGCTTGACGTGCGCGTGGGTCGGCACGACGACCTCGACGTACTTGCGCTCGACGCTAAGTGCGAGGTTGAAAGCCGACTTGAGCAGCAACGCAATGTCTTCGCCCGTGTGCTCTTGAGCACTCTGGAGCGTCAGTGGTTTGCCGTTCGATAGGGTCGCCTCGAACGGCTTCTCTGCGACAATCAGCATCTTGTGCGCGTCCTGGAAGTGGGCGAGAGCGGGCGAGAGTGGGAGCTGGCCGCTACTGAGCCCGACTGGGAGCTGCAAGGACGCAAAGTGGGCGAACGTGTGGGCGAGGCGAGGGAAGACCGACTCGACGAGCGCGTCGAGCGGCCGAGAAGAGGCGGAAGAGGCTCCAGATCTACGGCTGCTGGCGGACACGGCAAAGCCGTAGCTCTGGAGCTGGTGGCTCGCACGAAGGTCTTCGAGCGTTTCAGCGGCACGCTGGAGCGTACTCTCGAGCTCGCGGCTGGTTAAGAGCTCGTCTGGGATGTGGCACACGACGTGGTCTACCGTCTCGACGTTGAGCTCCAGCGCTGCGAGCTGCACGCCGTTCGCGATGACCTGTGGCGCGAGCCGATCGGACGCGTCTGAATCATTTTAATACCCACGCGTCAGCTACTGGATGGAACCGCATGCGTCCCAGTAGTCGCTCACACCCACACGCACTCACCTCCGCTGGCTGGTCGCACCAGGTCGTCTGTCAGCAGCGCCGAGACGATCAGCGCCTCTCGCGGGACCGCAAAGTCGTCAATGAGCTCCTGCAGCGCAAGCGACTCAACGTACGTCTGCTTCTCTCGCGTGTCCTTGTTGCTCGTCTCGACGTACGGGTTCACTGCCGCCTGTGGATCCCCATCACCGTCATCGTCACCACCATTCGCATTGCAGCACTGTCAGCGACACGCTCGACAGACACTCCCCCTAAGCACAATCACGACCTGTACGAAGTTGCTCCGGAAGCTCGAGACCGCGTGCTTGCTGGCGTCGATGCGCGGCACGTCCTTCGCCCAAAAATGCGGACTACCGACACCACGGCGACTCACGTGCAGCGGCGCATCGTCAGCGCCGACGCGGAGGAGCGCCACGGCGCGGCTGGGGCCCTCGCCGCGTTGCAAAAATGCTTGTGTAGCCGCTGCTGTCGCGCGGCCCAGGTGCATGCTGGCGGACTGGACGTTCCAGCGAGCACTCCGGAGGCGGTCGAGACAGCTCCGCGACGCCACCAGCATTTTTTGACACGCGAGTTCCGATATCCAGCGGATACGCTCACTTCTTCCTCTATATGAGCATAGCATACATTTTCTCATACTACCGTCTCGACATCTCTTATATTACGCATGAACCGGATCACTTTCCAACCAGGACCAGAATTGACCATCGCAACAGGTATGGCGCTGCTGGCGACAACAGACATCGCTCTGCGGAACGCGGCGTCGTCGTCAGCGCGCGAGGTCGCTGAGCTGCCGCACGTCATCGCGGCGGTCGTGGACTTTGCGCTCTCAGAGCGCTGGACCATCCCGCGCGCGTGCGAAGCGAACCTGCCGAGTCTACTCCCATGTCTCGCAGCACGTCACGACCGCGCCCGGACGCGAGCTGCTGCTGGCGCGAGACGACAAAGCCGGAGAAGAATAGGTGACTGGGAGGTCGCATCGGATCGCCTCCTATATGATCACATCGACGGCTTTGACCGCAGCGACCCGTATTTCCACGCGTACGAGTGCCGCCTCGGCCTCGTCTCGGCCGTGAAGCACGACAACGTCGCGATGCTCGCGTGGCTCCACGCGCACTGCCCGACACTGACGCCGTACGCCGCAATGGCAACTGCAGCCGAGCGAGGGAACCTCCGGCTGCTCCAGTTGCTCACGACGCGGCATCCGCACGCCGTGTGGCTGCCGCAATTGATGGATGCAGCGGCGTCGACTGGGCAACTCGCAGTGCTCGAGTGGCTCGCGAGCGACCCACGGAGCCGATTCGGACCGAGTGGGTGGGCGTTCACACTGGCGGCTGCAGGCGGCCATCTCGCGGCCGTACAGTGGCTTCTCGAGCACTACCCAACATTCCACGTGGCCCCGTTCCAAGTCGTCGAAGCGGCCAAGCAAGGACACGCTGAGCTCACGCGGTACCTCTATGAGGAGCCTCGTTTAGGGCTGAGTGCGACAGACGGCGTCAAGTACGCAGCTGCGCATGGTGACCTGGAGCTCGTCCAGTGGTTCGTCGCGCAGTCGACTGAGAGTCTCGACGACAGTGCGATCGTTGACGCCGCTTCAGGGGGCCACTTGGCGGTCATCCAGTGGCTGCACAGCCACCTCCCGCACGGGTACATTGGGTGGGCGATGCCGAACGCTGCTCAAGGCGGGCACCTCGACGTTGTCCAGTGGCTCTTTGCCCACTGTGGGGACTGTGGCGCTAACTACGCGATGAACAGCGCTGTGTCCGCTGGTCAGCTCCACGTCGTGAAGTGGCTCCATGACATGGGGATCGATGACGGCTGCACGACCGCAGCGATGGATGGCGCGGCTAAAGGCGGCCACTTGGCGACACTCCAGTGGCTCCACGAGTTTCGGTCGGAAGGGTGTACGCAGCTCGCTATGGACAGCGCGGCTGCGAACGGTCACCTCGACGTCCTCAAGTGGCTCCACGCTACACGCAGCGACCGGTGCTCGGATGGTGCGATCACCAGTGCAGCGGAGAACGGGCACCTCGACGTGATCCAGTGGCTCGTGGACGAGCACGGCATCAGCGACATGATGACGCTCATCATGGACTCGATCGACCCGCTCGCGAGCGCTGTTGAGCACGGACACCTCGCAGTCGCGCAGTGGGTCTTCCACCGTGGGTTCGACAGCAACGAAGAAGCGTGCTTGACGTTTGCGGCCGAGCGCGGCCACCTCGACATTGTCCAGTGGCTCTACGAGACGTTCCCGGACGCGCTCCTGGCGGCCCACGAGATCCGAGTCGACGCCGGCCGGTCGGATCTGGCCATGACGAGAGCTGTGATCCACGGCCACTTTGACGTCGTCCTGTACTTGTTTACGCAGTGTGGAGGCAGCGGCAGCGGCATCGCCCACGGCGTGCTCAACAGCCGCATGAAGTGCGTGAAGCACATTGAACTGGTGCAGTGGCTGTTCGAGCACGCGCCCGAGGTGCTCGACCTCGACGCGTTGCGGTCCGAAGCGCCGTATATGCCGGCGTTTCTCGACCACATCTTGGGACTACCCGTGGCTGGCGGCATGTGAGACGCGCATCACTCTTCTTGTCGTTTCGATCCCATAGTCGACACTGGCGCTGGACGTACGCGCTCGTCGAGGCTAAGGGTCGGACAGCTGGCTTGCCTCCCTACGCTTTCACAGCGTCGATCTCTTGAAAGAACGCTCGCAACGCATCCTTCACGTCCTTGTTCGTGGGAATGTAGTGTCCGCCAGGATGCAGCAGCACCGTTGGTGCCACGAACGTCTCAGCGAGCTGCACGCAGCGCTCCGGTGCGACGATCGTATCGGACTCTCCAATGATGTGCAGCGACGGGACGCTCAGCTTGCCTCTCGACTGGGCGAACTGCGGGTCGATTGACTGCGGTGCTGACGCGAAGATGCCGAACGAGAACGCGAACGACGACGGTTCCTGCGTCTCCACTGTATCATATAGGGCAGCAATACTATAAGTAAGTGATACACTGTCAACCACAGGCGTGCACCTCCATACAAGAGGAAAACGGGCAACGCTAACGAATCAGAGCCACCGATTCACTCACGCTGGCGCTGGAGGACGAAGGACGCCAGCATGCCGCCCTGACTGAAGCCAAAGACGCCGTCGAACGGCCCCTGCTCGCGACAAACCGTCGCGACGAACTCGATTGCGTCTTCTACGTTCGCGTAAGCCCGCTCGCCGGTTTTCTCGTTGACGTGGTAGTTCCACCACGAAAACTGCCTCTTGTCCTGGTCTCCACTGTCGCGTTCGCCTTCCCCTTCCAACCTGCAATCCGCACTATTAGATTGGAGCTGTGGTGAGCACAGAACAACGCGCATTCGCCGCTCTGATTGGCGCTATAGACGTGCCGCTTGACGTGCTCGCTAGCTCCCGGTTCGTACGGCACCACGAGCGGTGCGTCCACACACACTGTGCAATAACGGAGAGTGAGTCGGGTATGGGATTCTCATGAGCCACAGTCGCAAGGCAAAACAATCTCCTCACCAAACTCCACACTGGACTTGAACGCGCGTCGGAGGCCCGAGATACGCACACGCAGCTTGTCGCCCGTCTGGCGGAAGCCGTGGAGGCACAGCACGCGTAACTTCATGGCGTGAGATGAGTTCATGCATTCATGCGTCGCAGCCCAGCTTTTGAGTGCGAATTGTGGCGCAAGCCTGCGCAAGTGTTCACCTTTTTCGCCACAATAAACTAAAAAGAGGCACTCTTTTAACCACTGATTCGAGCACGTATCCTGAGCGACGGACTCGTGTCAAGATACCGTCATCATGCCAGTCCCATTTGCGCCAGCTCAAGCTCAAGTACCCGCGTTCCGCTCTGCTTTCACACACGCGCACACGAATGAAGCGCTTCCTGACGCTCTCGGTGCTGCTCGCGGCTGTCATCGCCGCGCTGTCCACTGCAGACGCCGCCAAAGTCAAGAAAGCGTACGTTGCGGACGGTGGCAGCAGTTGATTTCGTGAGTAGTACGAGTGCTTCCACTGGTGGCATTATGGGTGACGCAACGCTCTCGTGCACACGCAGGTCGGCGGTCGAAGTACAGTTCCCGCACGTTTCGGACGCGCTGCTTGAGCAGCTCGGATACCAGAAGAAGAACCGGTACTCGTCGTCTGCGTTCAAGGTGACGCCACGCAAGCCGGCGCCCGACTTTAACAACGTCAACGCAGTCGTGAACGAGAAATTCGAGAAAGTGTCACTGAGCGACTTCCGCGGCAAGTGGCTGATCCTGTTTTTCTACCCGTTCGACTTTACGTTCGTGTGCCCGACGGAGATTGTGTCGTTCAGCGACAGCGTCGAGCTCTTCCGGTCGATCAGCGCCGAGGTCGTCGCGATCTCGACCGACTCGCACCACACGCACTTGGCGTGGATCAAGACGCCACGCAACGAAGGCGGGCTCGGCAAGATGAACATCCCGCTCGTCGCCGACATTTCAAAGCGCATCTCGGAGGACTACGGCGTGCTCGTGACGGACGAAGAGGACGAGATGTTTGGCGCCGCACTGCGGGGGCTCTTCATCATTGACCCAGAAGGCACGATCCGGTCGATCCAGATCAACGACGACGCGGTCGGTCGGAGCGTGGACGAGACGCTGCGCATCCTCAAGGCGTTCCAGTACTCGGCAGCGCACCCGCACGAGGTGTGCCCCGCGAACTGGAAGCCCGGCGGCGAGACCATCAAGACGAACCACGTGGAGAAAATCGACTTTTTCAAGAACCTCTACGGTGCGACCGAGGAGCTCTGAACAAGCAACTTTTTGGGCTCGTGAGTGCGTGACGCCACGAGGTCACAGAAGTGAGTGAGAGATAAACTGGACCACCAGCATGACGCAACAAATACACAAAATCCAGTCAAAACTGGAGCACAAGACGCTTCGTGCGCATGACGATGTTGAGCACTTTGCTTGCTAAGGTGGCAGCGCAGTCGATTCCGACAGACACGCTCACTCCTCACTTGCGGCGCGTGGACTCGCAGACGGCCATACGAGTATGTGGCGATCACATGGGACTCCGACTATGCTCAAGAGCGCCGCATGCCACAGTTTCGAAACGGAAGTGCATGAACCGCGCCGAGCTGCTTACTCCGCGCGCGGGAAGCCGTTCTTCCAGTTCTGGTACTTGAGCAGGAAGATGGGCACGCCGACGCCGCCACCGACGACAAAGATCGAGAGCCCCTTGGCCCAGCCCTTGGAGAACTCACCCTCGAACACGTAGTGCTGGTGATGGCCGTGGTCACCGCCCGACAGACGCGGCGCCGAGCGGTGGAGAGCACGGCGGCCGGCGGCGGCAGTCTGGAGCTTGGTCGCTTGCTTCACGGCGTGGCTGAGCATGATAAGGCGACGAGGAGGGCGAGGTGCTGCTGCTTCTGCTTGCTTGTGCTGCGTGTATGAAGGGGGAAGAAATACTGGTCGAGCAGTGTGTGTGTGGCGCGTAGCAGAGCGACCTTTCATTTGGTTTGAGTATGAAAAGTTGGTGTAGTTATTTGTGCAGTTGGAGTTTGTAAGGTGAAAATAATGAGTTATTTCGAGATCAGCAAAAGGATCAATTTCAAAAATATACGTTGACTCGACATGAGTATGCTAATTGATTTTGGCGGTTTGGTGTGAATTGGCGCAAAAACACGCAGTCATTTCTGTAAGAACGTAAATATGGTTCTTACGAAAATCGTTGCGTCGTGTCAACCACATCTTGAAAGGCCACAACCTCTCTGTCGAGACCCCGCATCCGACAGACGGCAAAGTATCTCCATCATGACCTTCTTCTCGTCCCTCCTCTCGACAACGCTAGACGTAAATTGAGTCAAGTTAGTTGGTGGTGAAGCAGAAAAGAAGAAATGGCTGTCTACACCCGGCAGATCGACTGGAGCAATGCTGCGTCAGCGAGCAGCTGCAAGCGCGGATCCATCTTGCTGGCGGTGGACTGCGGAGGCGCTGACTGTACTGCCGGCTGGACGCGCACGAAGTCTTCTCGCTGCGCCTCGCTCTTCGGCCTCGTCCGCCGCCGTTTCGTAGGCCCTGCCACCGCTGTCTCGGGTCGTGTACGTCCGGCTGCGCCAGTATCTGTCCCCATTGTCGCGGGTGTCCTTGGTGGCTCCAGTAGTCTCTTGCCGTGCACATGCGCCAAGAGCTGGTCGAACGACGAGGTCTTCGCTGTCGGCGGCTCAATTGTGTTTGGCGCTGACACGAACAGCGTGCCAGAACCACTTGATTCGGTCGAAGCGGTCACGTTCATTGTGGCACTGCTCCAAGTGTAGTGCTGCGCTGGAATCGGCCTCTTCCAGCCACCGTCGTAGCCAGTTTGCTGTTGTTGCTGCTGTGGGTTGATCGTCTGGTGGTGGTGGTTCATGTGCAGTGGGACTACAACTGGCGGTGGTGGCGTCCAGCAACATGTCGGCGTCCCCGCTTGCATGGCGAGCTGGTGGTGGAACCCTGGATACGTGTGGCCGAGGTCGAGCGAACTCAGCGGCACAAACGCCATCGCAGCTGGTGCGGCGTTGCTAAACCCAGCGGGGTGTCGTGGCGAGTGGGGTGCAGCCATCTTGAGCACGATAGGCGGTACTGGCGTCACATCTGCAGGCACTAGAGGGCTCTGTTGTGACGCGTCTGTCGACTGCACTGCTCTGCGGTCGCACGGGTTGCTTCTTGCGTCCCTCGTTTTCTTCACCACCGCATTGTCATCAGCAGTTGGAGACGACGTGTTGTCAGCAGGCGACAGCGGTTGTTGCTCATCGGACGACTCTTGCAACGTCGCGGGCGTGTTGCGCTTCAGCCGGCGCTTGCTCGAGTTCCAGTGGTTCTTGATCGCGTTGTCTGTGCGGCCAGGGAGCATCTTGGCGATCTCGGCCCACTTGTTCCCGAACCGCTCGTGCGACTCGCGCAACACACGCTCTTCCTCGTCGGACCACGGCTCTTTGCGGATCGCAGGGTCCAGTTGGTTGTGCCACCTGCATGTTACAGCACCGAACAAGGTCGTTGTTAGCGCACGTCATATACGGCATATAAATTTGTAGCAATAAGCTCCCGGAATGGTGACGTACCGTTCGCGACACTGCTTGCCATTGCGGCCAGGCAGCTTCGTGCCAATGATGGTCCAGTGGCGCGTGCCGTACTTTTGCACGAGCTTTGTCATGAGCACGTCCTCTTTCTCTGTCCACTTGCACACAGGCTTACGCTCTTTGCGTCCTGTCTCGAGCGGCGAGTGCTGGTGTGGACTCTGTGGCGGCGAAGGCGACCCCATGAGTTCGTATGCTCTCGTTGCTCCGACTACGCCGTTGCTCTCTGTTCTGCTGCTTGTGCTCGAGTCGCCTGTGCGCATCGAGCGTGCTTTTCTTAAATGTATCCGCCACCTGCCCGTTGCTGCTACCGCATCCGGCCCCCTTCATCCTCTCGCACGTCCCAACTGCCGCGGCGACTCCGATGTACTTGGTTTTTGTATGTGCGCGAACGTTGCGACTGAAAGATCGGCTGGTGAGCACGCCGCGTCCCGTTGCTTCCAAAAATGACCTTCCGCTAAATGCGGAAGAACGGCTCGTCAGGCGAGTCGAGTTGTTGTTGTTGCTGTTGTGTTCTGATCATGCTCAACTCCACGCCGCTATAACATACTAGGACCACTGAGATTGATGGAGACGCGAGTGCATTTGCAGCACATTTTGCAGTGCACACTAACTCGCTTTCTTCCTCATGCCATGGCGCCATTTGTCGAAGTCAACAATGTGCTGTTGCCTCGAAAGGTCGCGACGATTTGTCCGAATCACGAAATTTCTGTGTCGTTTGGCTTCTTTCGGTATTTTATTTAACATCCCACCTACTTCTAGCATTTAGTTTGAAATGTTTGTGCCTAATAATTGGAAATGATTTTATGCTGCTTATTCTTGGAGTAAATTGACACCACATTTTGAAATGAGTCGGACATTCAGGACTATTTGGCCAATATACACTATCTATTTACTCACATCCGTAATACACTGGCATGCGAAAGCGGGGGGAGAAAGCAAAGAAATCCGCACCGCTGAACTCTCCACTTTGAAAAAAGAGGGCACACGAACTTCCACGCCAAGTGCGTCACGACTCGACCAGCACCACGCCTCGCAATGCACGAGCAGCAGCAGCACCAGGAGCCGGTCATGCAGCCGCTCAACCTGCCCAGGCTACCGGAACAGCCCAGCGGCAATCTCCCGCTCGGCGACCTCCAGTGGGCCGGCAACTCTGGCAACTCTGGCGACGCGTCCCGACGCCCGCGCGGCCGTCCAAAGCGTGGCACGAGCCGTCTTGCTGTGAAAGTCGCCGCGAACACTGTCGTGCGCCACCCGCGGCAGGCGACTGTGACAACGCGCTCAGGTGCGCAGCTCACGCTATACCAGTACCAGCAGTTTGCGTCCCGCGAGCAGGGGAAGCTCTTTATCCGGCAGTTTGCGCTCGCGCAGGGCAAGCGGGTGCTCATTGACCGCACTGCGAGCGGCGGGAGTAACATTGTGTTTATATGCAAAAGCGCAACTGCGTGCACGTTCAAAGTGCGCATTTTGCGCTCCAAGAAGAAAGGCGAGCACGCGTTTTACGTCACGACGCTCGAGACCGACCACGGTGACCAGTGCACAGGCCAAGTCGCGGTCACGAAGAAGCAAGTGCTGCGCGACATTCGTGAAGCGTCGGAAGCGAACACGACGCTCCTGCTCACTGGCTCGGACGCGCAGAGCATTGTCGAGCGGATCCAGGCGAACGCTGCGAGCCACAGCCACAGCCACACCCACAGCCGCGGTATGGACAGTAGTAGTACACACGGGATGAGTGGGGGCAGCAGCACTGCTGCAACCAACCCGCGTGTCGTCACGCAGGCGTCAGTTGTCGTACGGACATCGGCAGACGACGCAATGACTGAGACGCAGAAACTCCAGGCGCTGCTCGCGCAGTTCCAGGCGCAGAACCCGACGTCGTCGATGCACGTGGACGCGTACAGCGAGAGTGCGTTGCGCCGAGCGTTCCTCAAGCTGCCGTACGCGACGCAGATCCAAAAGCAGAGCGCGCGCGTCCTCGGCTTTGCAGCGACAGAAAGGAGCGGCGGGGTCGCGCTCGAGCTCGTGACGAAGGACGGCAACGACGACAGCGTCACGCTCGCAATCGCGCTCTGCGACGGCCACACGACGGAGAACTACGCGTGGTTCTTCAACTGCTGCCTCTCGAGCGGCCTCTCGCTCGACGTGCCGATCGTGTGCGACCGCACTCTCGTGATGCTCACGGCTGTCGAGTCGCTCCCAATGACGTGCATGTTGCTCCAGTCCACGACCCACCTGCTTAAGAACATGGCGCGTGCGCTCGGATCCGTCGCGCTCTCGTCCGTCGTGCGGGACCTCGTGCTACAGGCCCAGGCAGCGACCACAGCAGCCGAGTACGCGTCCGTCCTCGCGCTCCTTGACACGACGAGTGCGGCTGCCGGCGACTACCTGCGACGCGTCGACCCCGATACGTGGGCCAAGTACGCGTACCTGCACAAGTACCCGCTGTACGGCGCACAAAGCGCAGCTCTCCAGGTTGTTACAGCGGTCCCAACAGCAACTGTAGCAGCGGACAGCAAGCCGCCACTGTTACTGTTCGAGAGCGCGATTGAGCGCGCGATGGAACACTTGTACGAGAGCCGGCGGAACGCACAGCGATGGTTCCGCTCTGGGCAGCTCCTCACGCAGTATGGCGAGCGCGTGCTGCTCGACGTGGGCGAGAGCGTGCCGTTCTGTCGCGTTGCGCCGAACGACGACGAGACCGGCCGGGCGTACGTGTGGGACACGCGCAGTGCGGCGCCGACGCGCCGGCGCGTGAGCGTGAGTGCGAACACGTGCACGTGCGCGTTCGCAGAGCAGTGCGGACTGCCGTGCAAGCACCTCGTCGCGGCGGCCGACTATTTCAACGCTGGTGGCGCGCTCTGGGACCTCGCGAAGCTCTGTAGCAGTATCTACCACGCGCGCACGTACAGCGTCGTGTACAGTCAGCTCGCGCCCGTGACGATGCCACTGGAAGACGAGCTCTTGTGGCAGACGTCGGTGCAGGTCGTGCCGGTCGGACCGACGAACCGCTGCTCGCTCTGCCACACGTTCGGCCACAACAAGCGCCGGTGTCCAAACACTGCGAACCGAACCGCGTGACAGACGACCGACAGCGAGTCGGCCTGGGTATGAGACGATGTGAGGACAGTAGGTGACAGTGTGGCAGTGGCTGTGGACGACAGCGTCTCAGAGTTGAAGACGAGGGCGAACACGACTGCCGACACCATCGACACCTGGGAAACATACAAACCGCGCCTTGTTCCACGCTTTATCCTCTTCTTACATGAGTTCAGATCCGCGCTACAGCAGCGCTTCTTCCGGCAGCATTTGCGGCACTCCAGTGACGTCCTGGGTGCACCGGCGCCGGTTGTGGCCGATTTCGTGGCAGAGCGAGCAGCGGTTCGTCGTACCGGTTGGTGCGATCTGAACACGCGGGTTGGGCACGAGCTCCTCTTCGAGCGGGATCTCGACGGGGCTCACGTTACCGTAGAGCTCAGCGTAGCTCGACACAGTGTACACAGCGCGACAGAGCTGCGCGACAGACCAGAGCGGCGCCCCAGCGTCTGCGTTGAAGCGAGTGACCGCTGCTAAGAGGTGCTTGCACGGCAGCGCGAGCTGCTCGAGCACTGGACACGAGCACGAGTTCGCACTCAGCACGACACGGCGTTTCTTGAGCACTGGCCCACGCAGGTCCCACACGTACGCGACACCGCGGTCTCCGTCACTCGGCACGACGCGACACGCGCGCGCGTCCTGTTCCTGCGTCTGGAGCAACGTCTCGGCGAACACTGTGAGCGCAAGCGACGGGTTAGCGGCCCACGCTCGCGCAGTGCGCTTGCCGTCGTAACACGCGTGCATCGCGCGCTCCATGTAGCGCTGGAAGAACTCGAACGGCCCGAGCTCGCACACGGTAGCCGACGGCGCGGCCGGCGACACGAGCGACGCACTCTGGCAGCCAAAGAGCGGGAACCGTCCGAGGAAGCAGTGCTTCGCCCACGTGTTCGGGTCCACTGCGCGTAGCTCGTCCGCTGCTGCTGCATGGACGCTGGTGAGCGCTGCTAAGAAGCCCCGGAACTCGTCGGCACTGTCTGCATCCTGGGCGCGCAGGATGAGGTCCCGTGCCGTGTCCGACAGCTCCTCCTGGAGCCGGAACTCGACGTTCGCAATGAGACTCGACGTGCACTGCACGAGCGTAAACTGTGCGGCAGGAAGTGCTTCGACAGCGTGCAGCACTGCCGAGTTGCGGTCGCAAATGAGCGGCGACGTGAACGCGATACCGCACGCGACGCACGCGCCGAGGAACCACACGTAGCTCTCGTGGCTGCGCACATCGAAGAGCCCGACGGCGAGCGTGTACGCGCTGTTGTTGCTGTCTTTCACGACGAGTTCAAGGAGCATGCCGTTCACGAGGTTGCTAGCGAGCTGCATGCTCTGCTCCATGAGCCCCAGCACCTGTAAGCACTGGCTCTGCATCCGGGCAGCGTGCGGCAGCAGCAGGAACGCGCGCTTGAACACGCCCTTAGCGTCGAACTCGGTCTGCGCGCTCGCGGTCGGGTTGAGCGCTGTAAAGCGCGCGAGCAGCGACTCGAGCTTCTGGACGCCAGCGAGCGCGTCTTTGAGCGCGCGTCCCACGAGCTCAACGCGCGCGTCCGACGCGACACGCGCCGACACGTCGACGCCCTGGAGCGTCTTGACCATGGCTTGCACGTCTGCGCCCGAGAGCGCGAGCGTCGGCGCGGTCTCGAGCTTCTCCATCTGCTTGAGCACTTGCCGCTTCGTCACCGCCGGCTTCCCAGTGCACTCGGGCCCGTGCGCCGCTACAAACGACCGCACGACGTGCCGCCCAGACGGCTTCGCGCGCAGCGAGCGCACAGTAAAGCCACACGGCGTGCGGCTCGTGCAGATGAACGTCGTGTTGTTCCCGCCACTCGCTGTACGGTCCACACGTGCTCGCTTGCCTTGAGCGAGCGCAAAGTCGTGCACAAAGTCCTTGAGCTCTTCGCGGGATCCGAACTCCTGCCGCTCGTGCAACGTCAGCGTCGTTCCGTCGTGTAGCGTGACGGTTTCAGGCCCAGAGCTCGCTCGGGGCACACGTCGCGTCACGGCCGCGAGTCGCTTCAGTGGCTTGCCCGTACACTCAGGGCCGTGGGTTAGATCAAGGGCTGTGATCACGTGTACGCTGGACATACGGCGGTTCGGGCGCCGCACTTTCACTTCAAACGGACACGGCGTTGGACTCTTGCACACGAACGCAAACGTGCTCCCGGCGTTCGTCGGCTGGTGGATGCGCACGGACTTGCCTTGTGACGCTGCGAACGCGCGCACTGCCTGCCGCACGAGCTTGCGGTTGTCGAACGACTGGCCGGCGACGAGAGGCTGTAGCTCCAGCAGCGCGTCGTCGCCGTCTTCGGTCTCGTCCTCCTCGTCGTCTTCCATCGGCGTCACGTCATCGCCCTCGCTCTCAGGCTCAGGCTGCTGCGGTCTCGGCTTCTTCATTGTTTCCTCCGTTTGGTGAATGTTTTGCAAAATTCACAAAATTCGCACTTCCTCTTTTCCACCGCTTTCAATCGATTGGGCATCTCCAGAATGGACACGAAATTGCCGGTTGGCGTATCATCCTCGCTCCGCTCGACCGGGGTGGATGAAGCCAGTGTGATGGCGCGCGACGGCGTGACGCGCCTGACGCTGCGTGTGGGCCAAGCCTTCGCGGCCCGCGCCGAGGCTCGCGCGCTCGTGCACGACTTCGCGCTGGCGCAGGGCAAGCGTGCGGTGGAGGACAAGCGTGAGAGAAAAAAACAGTTGTGGGGATCTGGCGCGTCTTGTACGGTTGCCACTGACACACGCTCGCTCGTCGTCTCTCTTTCACTGTGCGCATACGACAGGTCGCAGCGGCGGCAATCGCTTCGTGTACGTCTGCAACAGTACGGCGCCGTGCGGCTTTGAGGTGCGCGGGTACAAGTCCCAGAAGCCTGGACCTGCGCGCTACGTGGTCGCCGGCTTCTGTGCACGGCACAGCGACAGCTGCGTCGGCAAACCTGCGATCACGCAGCGACAAGTGCTGCAGCAGCTCCAAGCGCTCGCAGCAGCCGGCGGCGGCGACCCACTGCCGCGCTCGAAGGCCGATGTCCAGCGGGTCCTGAAGGCCGCGTTTGGCGCCGACGTGCCCACGCGTATGGCGTACCGTGCCAAAGACGCGTTCGCTGGCGCCGTGCGTCAGAGCGCGTCCCGAGAGATCCAGAAGCTCGAGTCGCTGCTCACCCAGTTCCAAGCACTCAACGCTGCCGCCGGTGTGCGTGTGCGCGTCGAGAGCGACGCGAGTGGAGGCGCTGACGCCACAGACGACGCGACCAGCAGCGGCGCCAACAGCACGTTTCGCCGTGCGTTCGTTAAGTTCCCGTACGCAGACCATATTCAACTGCACGGCTGTGCGCGCGTGCTTGGGCTCCACGTTGTGCCAATGGGCGACGCGAGCGTCATGCGCGGCAGCCACGTATTGGAGCTCGTGGCGAAAGACGGGAACCACGACAGCTACGTGCTCGCACTCGCGCTCTGCGACACGGCAGGAGACCGCAACCGAGCGACTCGAGCAGCAGCAGTTGGCGCAGATGGAGAGACGACTGACGGAGCTGCTGCGCCGTCTCCAGACAGCACAGTACCGCTGCGTCAGAAGCCAGTGGTGTCGTCCGAGACCTTTGCGTGGTTCCTGCGCGAGTGTCTCGAGAGCGGACTCGCGCTCGACGTACCGCTGTTCTGCGACTGCACGAGTGAGCTCGAACTCGCAGCCACGCACGTGCTCGCCGTGGGCTCGACGCTGCTCGTCCAGTGCACGCAGCACTTGGTCGACAGGTTAACGAGTGCGCACAAAGCGCCACTGCCGACCGACGTGCTTGCGTGCGTGTGGCGTGCTCAAGCTGCTGCCACGCGCGCCGAGTACGACGAAGTGCTGGCGTCGCTGGTGCTGAGTGTGGACGGCAAGATCGTTGCTGACTACCTCGCAAACCTCGACCCACAGACGTGGACGAAGCACTGCTTTGTGCGCAAGTCCCCGCTCTACAACTGGCAGACGACGACGCTGGGCGAGTCCGCGAACCCGGCAGCGCTCGCAGTGCGCGACCGCGGCCCGATCGAGCTCTTCCAGGACTACATGGAGCGCTGCATGCGTGCTCTGTACTCACGCAAGAGCGACGCGACTCAGCGTGTGGCATCGGGCCAGGAGCTCACGGTGTTCGCCCAAGACGCGCTCGACGACCAGCGCGAGAGTGCCGCGCATTGTTGCGTGTCGCCGAGCGACGGCGACAGCGGCGCCGCGTACGTGTGGGACTCGCGGGAGGCGTTCCCGAAGAAGCGCCGCGTGAACCTGAGCGCAAAGAGCTGCTTGTGCGCGTACCCGGACCAGATCGGACTGCCGTGCAAGCACCTGATCGCGGCACTTCAGTTCTTCAACAGCCGAGGGAGCACATGGACGCTGCCGAGTCTCTGCCACCCGCTCTACTCGGCACGCGCGTACTTTGTGGCGTACGGACAAGTGAGCGGCGTCGAGATGCCAGTGAACGAGGAGCTCGTTCTGAACCCGATGCTGACGGTTCAGGAGAAAAGCAGTACGCGTCGCTGCTCGAACTGCAACGGGGTTGGACACAACAAGCGCAAGTGCCCGGCCAGCACAAGTCACCAGGACGCGTGAGGGCGTCAAATGGATTTTGCCTCTTGTCGACTTGGCACCATGTGTGCTCGCCGCACTCACTGTTTGTGTGTAAAGTGTAGTGTGGACCGCAATATTTTCTGAACAAAGAATTATTGTGATTTGTGTATTTGCTAGATCAGCTGCTTAAAATGAATACAGATCAAGAAGCAACAAAAATCGCCAACACATTTAGTATCACTAGAAAAAGAGATAACAGATTTGGAATTGATTGCAGACATTTGGCTGTCCACCCTTCGTCCGCTCAACAGAATCAAAGACGAGTCTCACC
>JAASFJ010000726.1:0-16539 GCA_023333755.1 Globisporangium uncinulatum
CGCAAAGCCCAGAGCGTGCAAGGGCTATAAAAGAGTGTACGTGTAAGGACCCCTAGTCTTCAGACTGCCGAGTGCGTGTGCGAGTGCGAGTGCGAGTGCGAGTGCGAGTGCTTGCGTATCACCTGGCGTGCACCTGAGACTTAAGGGACACAGGCGTGTGCAAGGGAAACCTCTGCTACCCCAGGCCCGAGAGCTCGCTCCAAAAGAGCTATCAAAGGGGAACACAGCGTGAGGTACTGACCAACAGAGCCAGAAGGCCAGGGTCGTGTGCGCTTGCCTAGGAAGTGTGTGCGTGCATTTCGAGCCCAAGTTTGCCCAGCCGTCTGACTCGAACCCAGGAGACATTCACCCCGTCATCTCTCTGGTAAGCGGAGCCCACAAGGAGAAAACTACAGCCCACTTCGTCACATCTATCCCACATACAATCATTCCTTTTGAGCAAAGAGAGTCCAGCAAAGACTCAAATAGTTGCACCTTTGGTAAAAAGAGCCACAAACAAATAGCAAATCAAATGCTGGATCTCCAACATGCTTGCTTGCTATTCGAATTTTTGGCCAATAAATATAACATTGGTGATGTTCATGTTGGATTGATTTGAAATGGTGCAAGAATGACATGTCTCATTTTTCAAGCGCACGCGCGACTGTTTATGTTGCCAATTCAAACATGAAGTCTAATGACACCGATGCATGTTGGAGAATCCAACATGTGAACATTTCGTTTATTTCCGATTTTGGCTCGGTACTTGGGGTGTTAATTGACTTTATTGCCCAGTGTTTCGACTTTTGAATGAAAATAGTCCCGATAAGCGCTATAGGCGGACGAGGAAGAATACGGGCTGAACAACGCATCGACTGCATGTCTGTGAGCAAAGCAAACCTGTCGCGATAGTGCTCGCTTTCGGGGTTAGTAGTGTGCCAACTCGGTGTTCTTCTGACAACCAAATGAGAGACTGGAAGTTCTCAGTCAAAAACTGCTGCAACGACATTTCTGCCAATCAGAAGTCCCAATTTTCATTTTGCGTAGTTTCATTGGGTAAAAATAAGTGGCCATGCCAAAAACTGATACATAACATAATCTGGTGTTTTACGTTACATCATTTTTGTAAAATATCAATTTATGCAGTTCCAAAAGCTTGGTTGAAATTAAAGAATCTTTGATTTCTACCAAGCTTTTGGAACCGCATAAATTGATATTGGAACATCTTATCTGATAAGATGCTCCAATAAGCTCACATTCAATGGCGGGTCCTTGCGTCCAGTTATCTGAAAGTTTATTCAGAAATGCTCCCGTCAAGAACTGGGTAGAGTGGTTCGATCAGATCCAGTCCATGACTCAAAATACGAACTCATCCAGGATCGAAGTAAGCAAAAATACCTTTCGCAGCTCGAAACACCCCCAACCCTAACTGGAGCAAAGGAAAAACAAAGTAAACGAGTGGTTGAGTGGCTCGCATGTTACCCAATTTCCAATCAAATCCCCCTTTCAGGTTTCCACGCGGCTCAAGCTCGAGCGGTAACCGGAGCGGCACTGCGCGGCATCGAGGAGGCTCCCGGTGAGTCAAAAAGGGCGTATGCGGCGTGTATGGCGTGTATGGAGCCTCTGGTGGTATTTTGGTGCATGTGAGGCGCATTTTGGAGCTCTGACGCGTTTTTGGCGCCTTTTCTGGCACTTTGAGTCGCCAGATCACGCTAACAATCTACTAAGCGCCATCAGAAGCTCGGAGGTGGGTCATTGAGGCGTGTGTGGTGCCTCTGGCGGTCTTTTTGGGCGCGTGGAAGGGGATTCTAAGGGAGATGTGCATCATATTGACTTGATCTGTGCGCCGCAGGCATGTTCAAGTCAGTTTTGGCCGGCACCACGTGCGTAACCTTGCTAAGACAGAATATCTTGCAAGCACTGCAGCCACGAGAAGTAGCAGACACACCCTATTGAGAAGAGGTATGTCAAGATGACGTATACCAGGATTGGGTTCTAAATCCTGGAAAATCCTGGTTCAGACATGTTCAAACCCTGGATCTTTTCCTGATTGATCGTTGTTGTGATGTTGTTGCTATATCAGTTCCATCCAAGCACTTCGGCGAGCAGAGCAGGCACTAGAGGTTGCGGACACGTCGCAGCCACAAGGCAGGCAAACGATGGACTGTGGAGACAACACAACGACAGGAGGTGAGTCAAGAAGACGTGTCCAGAGATGGTGTTCCGAATCCTGGACAAAACCTGGATCAAACATTTTAGAATCCTGGATCTAATCCTGAATGATATTGGTTGTGCTGTTGTGCAATGCCAGGTCAGTCGAGCACATTTGCGAGCTCTGCAGGCACGAGGGAGACCGCGTACACAACACAGCGACAGGACAGGCACGCGAGAGACCGCAGACGCAACCCAGCGATAGGTGAGTCAAGATGACGTGTGTAGAGGTCGTGTTCCAAATCCTGGGCAAAACCTGGATTAATCCTGTTCGAATCCTGGATGTGTGCTCCCTTTTGTATGGCAAATCGCTGTCGGCTAGTCTGAGCTAGAGTGCTTGCCGACAGGGCAAACCAGCCGAAAGTGAGTGGCGAAATATAGGCTGAGGCGTGTGCCGATGACAGCACTCGCGATGCGTCAAGATTCACGAAGCTCTGTTACGATCAGTCGTGTCTGACGTGATGTCATGTACTGCTGTATATTTCTGATGAGCAAATCAGATGCGACAGACACGTCGAGCGAGCCAGGAGCCGCAAGCTCTGTCGACGGAAGTGGGGCAGCTGCTGGCGCCGGTCCGACAAGCGAGCCACTACCAGCACAGTCAACCCCTCGGAGAAGCCCGCGGTTGCACCCGGGCGACCGTGGTGACGCCACACCGACTTCTCGCAAAAGCCCCCGTCTGTTGACCTGCGTCGCCCCGCTGCTGCTCAATGACGAAGAAGAGGAGAAACCGCCAGCTCAGACTCAGGCCAAGCTGCCCGCTTCGACTCCGGCCGATCGCGTCACGGGTGCTGTCTCAAGCTAGCACCGCACGGTGTCAAGCTGACCCGAACAGAGACCCTCCGCGCGGCTGGCGGCGAAGGCACGCCCAGCCCAAGAAGCAGGAAGAGAGCCTCGTTAAGTTCGGCAGAAGACGACGTAGGCAACGGCGAGGCGTCTGCAGAGGAGCAGAGAAGTGACAGCCCCCAGATCGCGCTGAGGACTCGCCCAGATGTGGTTCACATCCTGAAGACGAATGTTCGCGTTCCGGCTCTCGAGACAGAGCACGACTGCTGGGCGGCTTGGACAGCATACCTCCTCAAGTACGCGGATGAGATACGCCAAGTCATTCGTGTGAACGAGGTGATGAGCTGTGCTCAACGGAACAAGATACTGTCCAGCACGATGGCAGCGCTGGCCGGTGCACCGGTCACGCTGGTGCCAAACGAGTTAGGCACGTTCCAGAGAACCTATATCTGCACGCATGGCTGGAAGTCCAAGGAGCGTGGGACCGGCAAACGACCGAGACGCCACCTGCGCGACACGGAGTGTCTGTTCCGTTTCATCGTTCAAGTCGTGTTGCAGGACGGCGTGTGGAAGCTTGCTGTCAAGATCAGCCTGCTGCAGCACAACCACGCAATCGACGGTGGCACCTTTGGTACCTACCTGTCATTCCGAGGTATGATGTCTGCCGAAATCAAGTCTATAGTCGACACGACGACCGCGGCAGGCACGCAGCGCTTCAAGATTTACAACTTCCAGCTGGAGAATCAGGAGCGCGTCACCAAGAGGGACGTGGACAACATGGTGCAAGACAACCGAACCAGCGTGGCCGCAAATGACGACGACGAGGCAACCGCACGCGTGCTCGCTGATTTCGTGAACGAGAGCGATGGGTGTGTGGTGACTGTGGACGAGACGGACGACGGAGAGAGCGGCGTCGTTTCGGTGACTACCAAGCGCATGCGAGATGTACCCCCGCTTCTCCGAGCTTCTCCTCGTCGACTGTTCACACAAGACAAATCGGTGCATCGAGGATTAGACCAGGATTCGTCCAGGTGCCGTCCAGGATTGACTTGCGCGTGGTGTGTTGTTGTTGTGTCGTAGCTACAACTATCAGCTCTGCACCTTTATGGTGATGGAAGAGTTTGGCGAGGGTCAAATGGCGCAACAGTCGCTGTTGGAAACCAACGGCAACTGGCACATGGAGAAGGCACTCGAGCACTTCACGCGCGCCCACCCCGGCTGGTTCATGATGTTGCGCGTCATCATCGTGGACGAGGACCTCCAAGAGATCCGAGTGCTACGCAAGCAGTTCACAGAAGCGCGCATCCTGATCTGTGTGTTCCACGCCATCAAGTACTTGAAGCTGGTAAACCGCTGGTCTGATTACGGGAAGATCTCGACCGAGGACCACGCGGCGCTGGACAACATCGTGCACGGCATGGTGTACGCGCAGTTGCCAGACGAGTACGAGTCAAAGCGGGCCGACCTGGAGTCGACGTGCGACAGACTGGGGTTTGGCACTTTCTGCGACTGCTTAAAAATGAACTGGGACTCTTGCCAGGACATGTGGGTGATGCACTGCAGAGCGAAGCTCCCCCATTTCCGCAAACACACGAACAACCGCCTAGGTAATTTTTTCGGCAAGTTCAATGACGGCGTCAGCTACACGACGAGCATGGCGAAGTGCATCTTCACCATCATCGCGACGGCACGCAGACGCGAGAACGAGTCCGCGTACCGAAAGCTGCGCGTCGGCCGCTTTGCCAACAGCAACTACGACGAGGAGGCGAGTCAGGCGTTGCAGTTCACGACTCACTTCGTGGTGGAGCAGATCAAGCTAAAGTACGCCGCGGCTGTGCTCAAGTTCGAGTCCTACGAGTGCAAGGTGGACGAACTGGGCCAAGTCGTCGCAGTCAAAGGTCTGCATCAAGATCCCAAGGTCAGCATGCTCGACTGGACCTGCAGCTGTGCTTACTCCAAGTCTATGCACCTGCCATGCAGACACGCGACGGCGGAACAATCATCCGCTTGGACGCATCAAGGCAAGGTAAAGAGTGTAATTGAATGATCCAGGATTGTGCCAGATCGTGTCCAGGACTGTGCCGGGTTGCATTGATGACTGTCTGATTGCGTCCATGTCTGAACCAGGATTGTGTCAGGACTGATCCAGGACCCACCAATGTGTGCCTGTTCGTGTCTATCTAGGTGGGTTAGGAGTGTCGACGAACTTGGTGTGCGATTTGTCGAGTACCACAAGAGCGAGCAGCCCCAGTCGGCTCGAAGTCGCAGGCTCGGTCAGACCAGGAGAAGTTTAACGAGTCGTTGCGCGTCACACGCATCATCTCGTCGGAGTTGGCAGACATCGAGGACGACGACGAGTTCGACGTGAACCTGACGTTCGTTGTCTACCAGTGGAAGAACGTGCAGCAGCGCAAGCGCGTGCACGTGCTGTTCACTGATACAACCAACGCCAATGACGCCGAGGCCCCAACCCAGCTCTCTCAGGCACACAGCCTGTACTCAGACGACATCGGCGACGTCGTCATAGTCGGAACAAACGAAGTCGTAATCACAAGACCGCAGGTGAGCGACTCAACATGGCAGACAGGCGGGACCGGCTCGACAGGGCAACACGATGGCACCGTTGCGATCGAGAGTGCCAAAGAGGAGAAGATGGCTGCAGAGGATATACAAGCGAGCGGGGATGTTCAAGCGAGCAGCACCCACGAAGCGACGACGAATCCTGGACCAGACCCGGACGAGTCCTGTCCGTATCCTGGACCCGCCTGTGATCGGTATGTCGCTGGCGGAGCACCCTGGCGCAGTGTGAGCACGTCATCGGCTGCGACTGGCGAACCCAAGCATCGCGCTTGGTCGGACGACTTCGAGTCACCGCACGCGATGCCCATCACCCGAAACCTGAAACCAAAAAAGCCGGGGCGGCCGCATCTCGACAAGAAGATCCAAGCGAGCGAGGAAAAGCAAGATCGCGCCATCTTCAACGTGTTAGCAGCTGCCAGAAAGAACCTTGGCGTTGTCGATTAGCACGACGTCGCGGGGTCGCTCGACCTCGAGCGACCGTCGCTTCCGGGCACGCTCAAGCGCATCGAAACCATCCCCATCATGTACTCCGACCTCGACAAAAACAAGCCGCGGTACTTGCGTCTGCGCGCGCAGATGCTCAACAAGAACGCTTTCTACGTCCTGCCAAAACGACTGCTGGATGCCAGGTTCGCAAAGTTCCCCCTGGCGAACGTACAGTCCGAGGCAATCAGCGTGTTGTCGAGTCAGAGCAAAACCGACGCGTGTCAGCGCGACGCGAGCCAAGCTGCACCTACTATGACCGAGGTTGTGACACTCATGAGAGCGGGCAGTTCTCGCGTGCGCAGATTGAGGCAATGCGGCGGATTGAAGTTCTACGCGAGATGTGCGCAGACGGGCTGGCTCTTTGCAAGTGGTTGGACCTCTTGGGGGCGGCGTCGGTGCGGGTCGATCTCCAGTCCAGTGTTCGCACATGTTCGGACCAGATCGAGTCCATGTACCCGACTAGTCGCGTTCCAGGATTCGATTACGACCACCTGGGTGCGACACTGCACCGTACGCTCCCACCGCAGTGACTCAACGACGCTGTTATGCTCGCGCTTTGCGAGCGACTCGAGTAGACGCACCATACAGTGCGCGCGGGAGGGCTGAATACGATGAAAATCTGCCCAAAGAAAGCAAAGAAGCAACAGGAATTGGCATATGACGCCGTCACTCGCGAGGTGACGTTCGTACAAGAGCCGGGAGTGGCGGCGCCGATGCTGCCGGCGTACTTCGACAATCACCACTGGTGTGGTGTGATGCGGACGTGTCGACGAAGATCATCTGTACCACGACTAGATCGCTGACAAGAGCTACCATAAGATACTGGACGAACTTTGATGGCACCTCGCTAAGACACTGACGGAGAACGGTGTGGTGGCCGTGAACTCTTCGATCCAGTTTGATGGGTTCAGCTGCGGCGTGTCCGTCTGCTGCAAGTTCTGGTGCCACGCGGACGCCACGTTTTTCATTGACATGACGTCGAGTGGTCTGACTCTACGCCAGGTCGAGGTCCTACATCTGCTCTTCATGGGGATCGAGGTGAACGCATGAGAGTGCGTGAGAGTACTGAATAGCGGCGAGAAAATGGGTGCACGCGTCTGTCGTAGGTGCGGCGACACACAGAAGAGCGTGCGCAGCGTAAGTATGAAGAACATGAATGTCTTGCTTTGGTTGCTCGTCTCTTTCATGCTTAAGTTGATTTGTCCAGGACTCGTCCAGGACTGGTCCTGTGCAGATCCTGGACAAGGCGTAGTTACATGAGCTTTGGACCGCGTGTAGTTTACTAGTGCAACAAAAATGTGGTCTTTCGATATTTTCGGATATATCTTTCATCACATTTGAAGGAGTTTCGACTGATTTATAAATCCTGGAAATACTGTGTTAGACCTGGGTTAGACAAAATTACGTGTGGTCCACTTAAAATTCCAGTCCTGGACCGTATCACCAGCCAAGTTTATTTTATGTTGAAAAAACCAGGTCCAGCCTGAAATGAGCCCGAGGCTACACGAGACCAAGTACCTTTCCATCTGGGCTCTTAGATTACAGAAGATTCTTCATTGGTGCAAGATGGGCTCCCTCTCTTAAATGCTTTTTTGGGAGCATTCGAGCCCGGTGTTCATTTTTCATCAAATGCCCAGTGCGATCGTCGACTGCTACTTTTCAACAATGTGCTCATCGTAATCTTTGACAGGCAGCGCTCTTAACAATGAATCGGTTCAAGCGTGTGTTCATGCGCAACCAGCGCGTGCGCAGAAACTCTGACCAAGCCGATCGTCGGGATGACAGTTCGTCCAGCGACGACATGCACGTAAATGAAGGCCAGAGCAATATAGACCAGAGCAGCCAGGCTCCACAGGTGCCGGACATTCTGGCGGTGACACTTCAAGTCGGCGACGACAGCAGCACCAGTGCGCAGGTTAGCGGTGACGCTGGTTGCACAGCGATCGACCCTTTGGCTATTGGTGGTGACGGCAGCGATGCCTTGCAGACGCCGCGCGATCAGGTGCAAACGATGACAGTCGACGACAGCGACACACTTGCTGCGCGGGTTGGCGGCGATGGCAGTCGTTCGGCGGGCTATTTGGGGGCTTCTGGCGGCGGCGTAGTGGTGCAGATGCCGCACGTTGAGACTGCGACAACTCCAATCGACGATGGCGGCACCAGCTGTCATGC
The DNA here is from genome assembly GCA_023333755.1 of Globisporangium uncinulatum. Classification (NCBI taxonomy): domain Eukaryota; phylum Oomycota; class Peronosporomycetes; order Pythiales; family Pythiaceae; genus Globisporangium; species Globisporangium uncinulatum. Next base: position 8,215 of record JAASFJ010000726.1, read on the forward strand.
GGACGCTATTGGTGACCGCAACCGTCGGTCGTCGATTGCAGGAGGCGCGTTCTGTAACAGGATTACACGCCGAGGTCATCATTTATAACCCGGCTCTACCGGACAACAGTCCGCGCTATTGATTTAAAGCCAACCACGCTGGCTAAGCTTGCCATTGGCTAATATTCCCTAATTTAGACTAATCAGTACATTTGAGCTCCCAGAGCCAATCATAGTTTAAGTATCTTAGATTTAGTATAGGACATATAAACTCTATACATTCACACCAATCGGGTGGAATCACACTGAACCTCATAAATATCACTCTCCTTTTGGAACTAAGAACGCCAAGTTTTCCTCCTCCGTCTCGTTTGACTGGAATCCTTGCGGAAGGTGCTCTCGCACGCTTCCATCTTTCTGTGCTTCGTAACTCGGGAACGCCTGGTTATACTTTCGGTACTGGTGGCAGCGACTCGCCACACCTGACGCGCACACCGACTACATATGATCATGATAACGTCGGCAGCAGCCGAGCGCAGGCTGTTGGTGGCGACGGCCGTTCTTCTATCGGATTGGAGAGCGTCCGTGTTGGCGGCAGCGAGACATCACATGTTCCAAGGACGTCAGCAGATCTCTGCAGCGGTGGCGGGGTCGGTAAAGACGAAGTCGCATTTCAATCAGTTGACGCGGTTGTTGGAGCTGTGCCAGGACTAGCTGATTGTGTTACGACGACGGGACACATGCCTATGAGCACCCAGGTGGTCCCAGCTGCAGTTCAACACGCGATCGCGAGCTTCAAAGCTCGGGTTGCTTTGAGATGCGGCCACCTTCGTTTTCGGCGACGGAGCGATCGGTCATCTTCAGCTGGGGCGTGCGAGTCGAATACGTTAAAGATGGTATTATTGAACTTTCTGTTGCTGCGATGGATGCACCTCTTGGTGATCTTGATATATGTGTGCTGACTAAGATCTGCTGTCGCGGTTACGGCGTGTGTTGTTTCTGTTGGCTGTGTCGCTCTTGATCGTGCATCTTCTGTTGAAGGTTGTTGTGTTTGTGTCATGAATCTTGTCTGCTTTCTGAGTCAGGCAACCTGTCTTGTTGTGGCGCCCGTACGCATTGCAATAGCAAATCAGTCGCATACCTTGCTGCTGATAGATCGCTTGGGTCCATGATCCCACGTGAGTATCCGCTTACTTCCCGGGGCCCAGTGCTAGATGTTCATGACGATGCTGGAGAACACTATGATGCTAGATCCGATGGTACCGCCTGCATCGAACAGACTAAAGATGTTGAAATGCACTCGTGTATGGCGAGCTGGTAGCTCACGTGTGCTCATTGCAAGAAGCCTAGCGATTACGTGGCTAAGTGGCCTTGCATTTGGCACCAGGTGTACCCTCTCTCACTCCGAAATTTCCACCATATCTGGTCCCCGTCCCGCGCATTCGCATGTCAAGCATTCCACTGTTACGTTTTCAGCGAAGGCGGTCGCTATTACCTAAATTCTGTAGTGGAACGGAGATGGTAGCTCTCCGAAAAAGAGAAGAGGGAGAAAGCAATATACCCAGGACCGTTTACGGTTATGTCGGCGGGTCCGACTATCCCTAGCACCTTTTTTGCTCATCCACGCGACTTAATACATTGGAAAGCACACAGGCACATGGTGTCTGTGTCAAACGGCATACTGCGCATACTGATAGGGAGGAAAAATTTGTAGTCACGCTTAATACCGAGCCTCACGTTGGCGCCCCGCAGATACTCGATGGTGAAACCGAGTTTCAGTGAGGCGCTTTCGCTGATACTCGGGTTCTGTTTCGGCGCATACTGGTCGTTCAGTATGAGCTAAACGCCGACGCACTAGTCATTCTATAGACACCCCCATACCTTCACACTTTTTGTCCGCCAGAACGTTGCAACATTCATTCGGACCGACACAATCCATGCGGTTAAGTCCCGTTTGGCGATACGGGAAAACGTCACCCGGTCGCTGAAGAGTTCCACCACTTCAGGCAAACCGCTATGGATCGCCACCTCGCCCCGAGACGGTGCCCCCGATGGCAACCGCCGACCCCCACTCACACACGCACGCTATAGAATCGCTACCACGCGGACCGCCTTTATGGCTTGTTAGGTCGCTTCACGCGGTGAATGGGGAACAGTTGACAGGTTTCATTCAAATTACCAAACGCATATCTCACACACAGCCAGTGCTCTCTTGCCCCTGAAACCCATTTACGATATGCGACGCAGTCGCGATCGTCTGGTTAATTCTGGTTCGAGAGTTTTCAGCAGACTGACACCCTCAAGATTCCCCACACAGCGTCTCCGCTGAAGACATTTCAACATACAAGACCGCAGATACACCCCATCAGATCCTCACGCCAATAACCCCAATACTCCAATCCACTTTATTCACCCATATCAAGAGACCAGTTGGTCAGAAAGACGCATTAGCACAGTCTCATACTCTAACTCGCCCTCACACTGCAAGCAAACTCATGCGGCCATACGTACAGGCTCTAATGTCAACCGTTCATAAACAAATCATCGATACTTACGCACACACAACGGCTCTGGATTTCGACACGACACGGCCAAGCAACCGAAACCATCGTGCACGACGCACCAGCTCGAGCTTGGTTCGGCATGATTCTGGTTTCTGCACTGGTGTTGTTGGCGGCGTTGCACTTGCGCACTTAAGAGGAAATTCAAGAGTGCGATTGGTTATCGCTAGATATGCACATACAAATTTCAAGCCAAACTCCACGATTGATTGTGGCAGCAGGTGGAGGCGACATGCTTACTGGGGTTCTCTGGGGTTCCGTGGCGTTCTCTGGAGTTCTTCGGTAATCTTTTGTGTTGATGATCAGCGTAAACCGCTGGACTGACTGTGCAAACACTCGACTGGTTGTGTCGGGTGACGACGACGACACGATCTGTCGTCTTCTTTAGGGTTCGCTGGTGTTCTCTGGTGTTGTCAGGTTATCTTCTGTGTCGCTCCATCAGCGCAAACACCCAGGCTGACTCTCTGCTGATTTGCTGAACGTTCCCAGAACTGACTCCACGTGGTACTTCAAGTTGACTCAACATCGCTGAACTGGGTGGGCGTTCCACTGAAACGGCTTCGGTGAACATTATCAGTAGACATCACTTCAACAAAGATACACCAGACTGCGTTCCGCTGGTACGAGATCCTTAGTACTTCTTCGCTGGAACGTGGTCGCAGCCTTGGCTACGCTGATGCACGTTTGCGACTTCATCTTCCTGTTCTGCGACAGGCTTGGTGTCACGACGTTGGGGTTTTCCTTCCGCTGGAACGAAACCGGATCCGTTCTTCCGCAGATAAATTACGTGACCCAGGTTCCGCTGATACGCAATCACTACTTGATCCACGAACAGCTCGATGTCTCAATATTCGGATGGCCGCTTCGCTGATACGACGTTGAGGCTCACGCTCTGCTGATACACGTGTCAGGTCCTCGCTCCGCTCATCGTCGCATCCGTACGTTTGCTGTCTTGTCGACTTCCGCTGCATTGTAGACAGCTGTTTTCAGGTTGAACTTTTTGAGCGGAGGGTCCGTTCCTTGAAGATGTAGCCCGCTAATATTCAAGCGGATCCTGTCGCTCCATTTTTTGCTCATCCCCTGTTCGTCATCTTTCCCGCGGTCTGGCTGTCGGCGTTTTTTAAAAGGTCACCATGCCACAAGTACGTGCGAGCACGGAATCCCGAAAATTTGCGAGAGACTCGTGGAGGTCGCAAATGGTAACTGTTTTGATAACTGCTTTGCTTAGTTGCTGGTACACAATATGAAAGCACGGTGGGGTATAACGATCTGCACGCAATCGACACTGTCGGCTTTGTACGCACAGATTAGCAGTTTTATGACAGGGGTCACAGCACCTTGCGAGGAAGCATTAACAACGCGGGCACTCGGTGCCTAGTAACTCCCAGTTACAGTGTCCGTAGACAGAGGCTTGAGCAAAACGATGTAAATGCAGAACTGAATATATTGTGTGTGTTTTCTCCCTTTGTGTCTCCTAATACTGAAGCTGCTACAAACACACCAAAAGGCAAATTCAATGGTGAGAGCCACTTCGCTCGGTAAAAATGGATTTACGTCCCTTTTACCTGTTCATGCAGCTGTCCGCAATTACGAACAGAGCACGTGGTTGCAAACCACCGTGCTCGTTGGTGTAAATACACCACTCCCCGTAACCCAGTTGCGGTCACGTGTAACCCCGTTACAGTTTTATCTCTGTCACGCTCGTTCCAACCCATCGTTATCGAGCTGACGTTTGACATGCAGTTGAATTGGTTTCACACTTTGTACTAAGTGTCATTTAAGCTAGACATCCACTGCTTCAGACCGGCGTCGCTATCTTCGTCTCGGGATGTTGTTAACACCCCAAAGTGCATGGTGTCTCCGTAGGATAGCACGTAGAACTTGTTACCAAGCGATCCACCACGAGTGTATAATTCATTCACTTACCCCGTTTGGAATGACCTCCATCAAATTCTGTCACTGCTCATTAAACGCGCTCTTATCGGATTTGTCTGTGATCAGCATTCTCCAGCGCTTGATGATCTGATCCCAGGAGAGGCACGCATTCGGCGACCACGGGCACGCCCGTATTCGCCTTCTCCGGACCCGCTGCCTTGTAATAGGCAGCTATGTTAATAGTGATGTGTCAGGAGCACAACTGTAGCTTCAGCCAGGAAAGCTGAAAGTCAAACCATTAATCAGCGCGAGCTCTCTGTACGTTACGATTACTCCAGGGCATACTCGTTCCCGACTTTGCTTCGGAGCTGTGAAAAAGCCCAGTGATAATTCGCTCCAGATTCCGATGTCAGGAGACGCAGCGTGATTATGAACGAGGTGTTAGGATTAATCATGTCCAAATCATGCGAGAACGGAATATGATACTGGTTTGTCCGATACATACTATCCATATGAACCACCTCGCTGAACTGATGAGGGATCTTTTTCGTTCGTCTCGCTAAGACCAGCAAACCTGTGCATTACTCTTCTGAGTTTATCAGAAACTAAAGTCATCAGACACCTCCTAAAAGCACGTTAGAAAATGCTGCATTTTAGCTTTGGATCCGTGCTCCTCAGCTCGGTTCATCGTGTTGTCGATCACTCGTTCTGAGCGAAGACACGACAAATTTACTACTACAAGTGCTCATTGGACATCACGAGCCTTTGATCAACTTTCCAATACCTTCTTTACGAATTAGGCATCCTCCTTAATCCACGTACACGCCAATGCTAACGGTCGAATACCTGTTGTTGGCACGTGGTTGTGAGTCGTGCGTTGGAAGTCGACATGCTTACACCCACTCTCGAGTCGAAGAACAGCTTTCCAGTGGCAACCTGCCAATTGCGTAGACGTTTGCTTCGACTTTGCTTGACTGCAGTGGCTGGCTTGTACGTACCTGCACACGTACACACACACTCGTAGTCGTGGCTTATTGCTACCCCCGTCTTTGTATGGCGGTGGTTGTCACGCTTCTTTACGGGGGAGAAACCTGATACGCAAAACACTTCACGAAGCGCGGACATTTCATCCTCTCCTGTACTAACCCCTTCAAATGCTCCAGCGAGCAAACTTCATTCGTCAAGACCAAACGATTGGTTGTACCGGTCAATGTAAGCGTTCTTTGCCCTTATGTCTTCTTCTTCCGCAAGACCGTCACGCCTGCTGCAGTAAGAAAGAAACTGAGATAATTATGGACCAATTTGTTGTTCGTGCACAAGAAGCGATATCGATCGAGACCAAATAAAAGGAGCAAAATTCCCCGCACAGCAAGCGATAATGTGCACATCGTCGACGAGCCATGGCGTTTATTGTAATTTTCAAATTACCACATTGTTTAGCACTGTCACTCAGCCACGATACATGTCTGATCAGGCGTTCTTGATCTAAAGTTATTTAGGTGTCTGTCCGGCAAAATATCGGAGAGAACAGAGAAAAACTCGCCGCGTGGTGAGCGAGATTGCATACTTTCTCGGCAAGCTACCTGCACTGATGCATTTGAAGAGGAATAGTCTGTGCACTGCTCCTTCCAGCGAAGTTGATGCCCCATCGGCATTGTCGCATCACCTGGACAAGTGGTCAAGGTGTAGGCATTGTACGATCAAACCAAGTAACGCCGAGTGCGCGAGCGAGTGTGCATGTGAAAATGCCAGCCGGCTACCGTGACAATTGCACTTATCATCTAAATGATGCTTTATCGGCTGCGTCGCATCACTCTGAAGAGCAATGGATTATCGATCAAGACTAACAGAGCAGATTCCCTCACGCGGTGATCGATTGTGCACAAGCCTGCTTCGGATCCGTGTACAATTATTTCAAGTGCTCCAGTTTAATGTACTTGTAAGGAGTTTCTGACTTCCAGGATCGATGACAGTACTACGGAATAAGTATTTATGTGCCCAACACCATTCCAGTTAATTTGCTTACGCAAGTGAGACTGAGTATCCTTATAATAAGGCTCTGGATTTGCTCCCACCAAAAAGCTGACGAAAGTTCAACACCCTCTCTCGATCGACATCTTATACATGTACTAGAGCAATCATTCATGATCGTCATTTTGGCATAAAGGTAGTTCATTTATGAAACGCTCACAGTAAAAACCGATGTTACAGGGTAACAGTAGGGAACAATATAGCAAATGCGCGCTCCATTCGAGCCCAATCCTCTTGTCAGCATCATGTCGGGACGCTCCACCCAAGATCTCCTCTGCGCTCTTCGAAATCTATGCCTTAGCGAACAAAAAGCGATACACCCAAACGTGTCGCTGGGTGCGATGAGCAAGTGGGCGTGTAGCACGATCAAGGTGCGGAAGTCTACGTATGCAGCGGCCATTTGCAAGCTCCTCAGAGCTCCAGTATTTGCCCACAATGCGCTCCTTCGCTCTGGAATGGTACATGGAGGGTGAACATCTCGAATTTCTCGTCGGTTCAGAATAATGATTAGATCTTTACTTTTTAAGCTAGACTACTATGTTTTTATAAAACATAGTGATCTAAATTCATATTCATTCTTTTAGGCCGCACTTGACCAAGCGAGGGCTTTGAGGCCAGACACGGGAGCGGCCGCTCCCCCTCGCAAAGTCCACATGCGAGAGCCAACGTGCGAGTGTTAATAGTGCTTCAACAATTAGCAGTTGTGGTGTATGATCATTATCCTGATCCGATTCGAATGCGATCACCACAAATTTTACCCTTCCCTCGAATCTCAAAGCACCTAGCTGCGAACGACTCAAACTACCCGTCGTCACCTTTACCAGTGTCCAGTCCAAGGTAAAGAAGTTGCGCTCCGCCTTGACGCGTCCCCCTACTACGCCACAAATAATTTGCTAATGGAAACAGCTTCTCGGTCGGCCGGGTGAAGAAGCCACTGCAACGCAAAGGCTACCGTTGGCAGGGTCTTCGGTGAAGTATCATCAGCGAGCCAGCCCGACGTCAACTGAGGCAGATTGGAGCTGCAGTGCGCGACCAGTGAATACAGTCCAAGGGACATCATCAACTTTGATGAGTCTGCAATATTGTATTTCACGGCTCCCACTACCATCATCACCAAGAACACGACTGTAGCACATGAGATGATGAAGAAGCGTCTCACCGTAGACATCGCAGCGAACGCTGACGACTCATCTAAACTTCCTCTTTTGTTCATCAGAACCGCGCGGCAGCCACGCTGCTTCGGCGACTTCACGACTGTGTCGCTTGGCGTGGAGGACACCAGAGCTTCAAAAGAATATATCACAGACACGCTGATCTGAGCAAGGCTGGAGAGCTTCGACACGGATATGCGAGAGGAGGGCGACACGTTCTTCTACTTCTTTACAGTGCCTCTTGACATCGGGCACTCAGAGGAACGACAAACGCCAATGTGCACTTCCCCCATCAAATACCAATGCGCACATAACGACACCAGATGCAGGAACAGCCAAGCGTTAAAAACGCATTTGTGCAAGCTTTGCAAAACGACGCAGTCGTTGACAGACTACAGGTAACAATGGGAAAATACGCCACCACGTCAGGAGTGTTTTGGATCGTCATTGAATGTCTGTCCAAACGAAGAGAAAACACGCCTTCACTCATGATTGGATAAAACCCGTGTCACTCGCATACTTAATCCAGCTGTCCAGAGCACCCCTGATTTAGACCATACAAAATTCAAGTCTGTTTGTGTTTACATTTTGGCGTCTGGCTCTCTCGGGATTGCTTTCTTGAAGCTCGAGCGGACAGTCTCGGCGTCGATTGACTCCCACGCAGGAATGGCTCTCACGGTCATCATCCGACGCCTCTGCGCGCCTATTCTTGCTTTGCAATACTCATC
>JAASFJ010000727.1:0-16522 GCA_023333755.1 Globisporangium uncinulatum
AATCTAAGATCAAGTCAAAAGTTTTGCAAGTACAGTAACGTAAAACACCAGATTATGGCATGAATCAGTTTTTGGAATGGCTATGTCTTTTTACCCAATGAAACTGAGCAAATGGAAATTGAGACTACTGATTGGCAGGGATTTCGCTGCAGCAGTTTTTGGCGGAGAACTTCCAGTCTCTCATTTGGCTCTCAAAAGAACACTGATGCGCTAAACTGCTAACCCCAAAAAGCGAGCACTACAGCAAAAGACGGATCAGAATGTCCAGACAGATCGGAATGCCCATGTATTCAACTTTTTTGCTCAGATCATTTTTGTATTGCCGGGGTTTTAAAAAATTATGAAACGAATGGATGAGATTTCAGTACAGTCTCGTTTCCAAATACCAAATACCACAGAAAACCAATACCCTGCAGAAAGAGCTCTGTGATGATCGAACTTGAGCGAGTCGTTTGATCACAATGACATAAAGCAAAAAATGCCAACATGGCCGGCTAACACGTGCATCAGTGTTAGAGTGACACCTCAGAAACACGCGTTATGACCGCATATGCAGTTAACGAAGACATGCCGCCGCACGCTGCTGCGCGATACTTGTGAAAACAAAAAGGGCGCTCGAGTTCAAGCTCTTTTTCCAACACGCTGCTCGTTTCGCACGCAGGTATTGTTGCCAGAACGGTGATATTGCTAATCTCACTGTGTGGCTCTCAAAGCAAATAATGGCGCTCGAGAAGCCTGGGAGCGCAATGGCACCCAAAACATTGATGTAGTGCTGCGCCGTGCAAGTATTCTTGGGGCGATATGAACGAGTTCTTCGCTCGTGTGAAGACACTCTGCGTTTGCTCACCATCGATCCATTCTCTCACAGTGAGAGTCTCACTCTAAAAATCATGTTATTCTCAATGAATAGAGTTTTGGCGAACCTCTAAAAACTGAATTCCGGGCGGACTATTATCCTATTTGGTAATGAGAATCATACCTGAACCTACAGTGTATTCTAAGTTTTAGCTTTGGGCATTGGGTTCTGTCTTTGTGAAATAAACCTGTGCACACGAGCTTGTATCAAGATTGGTGTTGTGGTTGGTGGGCACTCCGATCCGTCTTTTGCTGTATCGTGACAGGTTTCTCATAGCCATGCAGTCGATGCGTTCTTTGATCCGTGTTCTTTCTCGTCCGCCTATAGCGCTTTTTTTACTATTTTCGATCAAAAGTCGAAACACTGGGCAATAAAGACAATTAAGACCAGCCGTAAATTGATTTTATCAAAAATTGAGTTCTTCCACATTTCGTTTGCTTTGCTGTTGCTTCATGCAAACAAATAAGCATTGCAGTCCTATGACCACGTGCTCTGCAAAAAGCAGATTCCTAATATGATCGAAGACCTCAACTCAGATGAGGGATTGCGAAGATATGGTAGAATATCATCATAAGTCCGACCGATACCACTGTCCGTTTTGACTTGCGTTTTTATACTAACCGGAAATGTCAGGTATCATCCTCCGACCAAACGTATACCAGAATAATACGCCGTTACTGAAGAAACGAAGGAGCGTAGCTTTGGCGAGCCCAGCGACTGAGGTTCACTGAATGGAGTAGGCAACACGCACTCGAATATGATTATTTTTTCCGAGCGCGAAGGCCCGATAGGGCTAAGAGCGCGAGACACTACCATCATCATTCCGGTTGGTATAGTGTATAATGATACAGAAAGTGTCCGGTTGTATCCGGAATGTATACCATCTCTTGGTCGGAGGGGTCGGAAAATCGGACCTATTATAATATGGCATTTTTGCTAAGGCATTCAATTTCATGCCATAATCTGATGTTTTACGTTAGATTATCGACTACAAAAATAGAAGTTCCTCTCACATTTGATCACTTTAGATGAAAATATCCAGCATCAAATTTGGTTGATTTTCTTTTTCTCAAAATAAAAAGAAAATGCAATAAATTCCCAAAATTTCGTGGTTGTTTGTCATTTCAATAGAATCCATTATCGTCCAGACTTTGAGGCGACCACAGCGAAACATCAACTTGTGGCTTTGTGCAGAGTGCTGATTGCTCTGTGCATGCACGTAATGGGGGTCGCATGTGCTGCACGCCAGCGCTCCGTGAGCTAGCAAACCATCTCGATTCTCGTGATGATCCGCAGCAAGATCCGCAGCGAGGCTTCAGTTGACTTACCATTTTCAGAACCAGACGCGACGGTTCGTCCTAGACATGAATCACGAACAATGTTGTCAACACTTGCATGTGATGTCCCTTCACAACAACCAAACATCCAAACATATCACTATGTAACACGGCTCTCAAACGAACTTATGCATACACTTGCTCACAACAAAACTCCTTGCTCCTCCTAGTCTCCCGGAGCCTATTCACCTAAACCTGCTCATGCAGACGTGCTCAGCGCCGACGCGTAGTCCACGTCTTCTCCTCGTGCCGCGCGCGCATCGAGCGCCGCAAACGTCGCCGATCACGCACGCGAGACATCTCGTACAGAATGCCCGGCTGTTCTGCGTGAGCTTCTTCTCCTTTGTCGCTGACTGAACGGAAAGAGTCTTGTACACTCGGCAGTGCGAGCACAGACGCGAGCCACACATCGCACAGTTCTTCTCCTTGGACGACCGAAGCAGCTTGAGCTCCTTCGGGATTTTCTGGTTGCACTGAGCGCACGAGACTTGTCGGTCAGCCGACTTGGCGGTGGTGGATGCATCGACGCCACCGACACCACCACTGTGGTCGCTACCTCCGGAAGTTGAGCTGGACGACGACAGCAGCACGCGCAATGTGGCCGGCTGGGAGCTGAGGATCCGCGTGAGCTTCTTCATCTCGGCGCAGTGTGTGTTCCGACTGATGGAGAGAGTGACATCAGCAGTCGTGAAGGCGGTGATACTTGTAGACGCTTCTCCCATCGGATCGATGAACCCGCGCATGAACACTTCGACGCAGTTGGCTCGGCGCTGTCGGAAGAGGAAACAGAACGAGATCTTCGCTCGCACGATGGAAATACTGGGCAATTCGTGAATCCCCGGTACGTCGACGGAGTGGTGCAAGTGGTAGCCAATGCGCTCGCCATTCGAGGTCTTCGCAATGCCGTTCGACTCGAGGTACACTGCGGACCGCCGTCGATGGACTGCACCGACGACGAACGAGTGGCCCTTGACGACGTATTTCACGCTCAGCTCACGAAACGGATCGTGCTCGCTGGGTGTGATAATCCGTGCGAGGAGTTCCCAGTCCACAAAGCCGTCCCCGACATATGCGGTCTTGAGCTGCATGTCCTCAACACTTGGGCTGATCGCAGCGTACATGACGTCTTCCAGACTGCCCTCGACGGACCCAAACGCGAACATCGGCGCAACCGTCTTCAAGTCAGCCGCGTTTTCTCTGTCGGTCTCACTGCTGCTGTAGCTGCTGCTGTGGGTGCTCTGGGCATCTCCAAGGGAAGATCCCGTGGTACAGCCGTCGAGACTCGGCCTGCGCTCGCGATACACGCGCATGTCGTCGCGCTGTTTGATCTTTTTCCATCGACGCTCGTCCACGACACCGTTGCGCACCATAAGGTGCTCATTGTACTCCTCCACCGTGTTCTTCACCACGGACTCAGCAACAGCGACTAGGCGGAGCTCGTCTTCGCGCATGAGCGTGATCGAAGGGACGGTCATGGCGTTCGAGAGCTGTGATGGCTCTGGGTTACAGGGTTGCTTTGGCTGCATGTGTGCGAGATGCGCGGTGTGACGCCGAATCCGAAGTGGAGAATGATTTTAGTTAGCTCTTGTGAGCTCGTGCCAGATGGCCGCTCTATACCAGCACCCACTTTGTTTGAAAGTGTACCACCAATCAAATGGAGACTTTACAAAATTAAGTGATTGGGCTGATTTTGACTGTCAAAAAGCGTGCGGTGCGGAATCGACAAAATGTGAGTAAATCCTGAACACTTCGCAAAAAGGTGAACCCTCCGAATAAAAGTGAGTGCTTATTAAAGAAAAACAGCAGATGGTCGAACTTAATATTTTCTGCACAGCAAAAGACTAAATAAAAATCCGCAGGTAAAGGTAGTTGGTCTTTGAGGTGGAGCCAACGCCAAGGACAGAGGACATTTAGATCAAAATTCGCGGTGCAGCAAAAAAATGAAATGCTTCTCGTCATCGGCATGGAGTTCGCCTCTGGCAAGGCCTTCACCCAGCACGTCCAAGACTACGCGCTCGCAGCGAACAAACAAGTAAAGGTGACAACGAGAGGCGGCAACAATCGAACTGTCGTATACACGTCGCCGCACTGCTCGTTCTTCACGACAGCGTACAAGGGCTCCTCTGGTGCGAACCCGAGTCGGCCATTCTGCATCGTTTCGCTATACATCGACTGCACTTCGACGGCCAAGCCAACAGCAAGGCAAATTGCAAGGCGACCTAGCGCCGTGAGTGCTGTCCGTCCGGATCGTCAAGTTCCAACGTCGTTCGTTTCAAGTCAAGTCCAAGCGATGCACTCGATCAACCTGTCCGACCGGCAAAGGAGCGTCTACCGAGTGAAGGCATTCGCTAGCGAAGCGATGGAGAGTGAAGACAATATGACCTACAAGTGGCTACCAAGTCTCCCGAGCAAGTTCGTGGAGCTCAACACAGGAAGCGTCACCAAAATCGAGCAATCGGACGGTCATCGCTTCCAGCGCTGTGTTGTAATATTCGGGTCGGCTGTGTCGGCGGCGTGCGGTATGCAAAAGATTCTGGGCATTGACGGAGCTCACACCAAGAACAAGCTGTACTCTGGGACCCAACTCGTTCTCATCTGTCGAGACGGGAACATGAACAACGTCCGGATCGCATGCGCGCTTGTGCCGAGCGAAAGTGAAGAGCACTGCACCTGGTTTCTCCGCGCATGCATCGAAACTGGAGTGCCTCCCTCGGTCCCTGTGTTCTCGGATAAGGGATCAGGTCTAGTTGCTACTAGAAGATCGCTCAACATCTTGCTGAAACATTGCACACTCAACATCGTCCAGAACATCCTTCACAAGTTTCCTGCACGTTTCCGTCGACAGCATACCGACTACATCTGGGATGAGCATGTAGCCCTCGACACTAGTTTGTTTCTGTCTCAGATGGAGCTACTCGAGGTCGCTTGGGGCGACGCTGTTCGTAAGTACGTTTCTGACGTCAATCCTGTAAGTGGACAGTCCACGCCAATGTCGGCAAGGCAAAGTTGTACAGCTGCAGAACTACCCACTTCGTCGAAAGCGAGTGCAGCACTTAACTAAAGAGCGGCAAACGTCACATGCTGCCGTTCCTTTTCGTCCAAGTGCACATCAATTTTGTTCCACACGATTTCAAGAAGAAGAGTGACTAGGCGAAGAGCTGGGATCCCGAATGAAAAAAGTGACACTGTAGCCCTTGCTGTGTACGGCACGCAGATGCCTGTGCTTAGTGAGTATGCAGCAGAGCCACTCAGTGACGACATCTACCACGTCTCCTCGACCGTTCGTCATCCGCGATACAAGAGACGGGTAACGCTGTCGACGGGGACGCGCACCTGCGGCTTCTTAAATCAACATGGCATGCCATGTCGGCACTTCATCCGCACTTTGTCGGCAGCCAGGCTTACCGACGAACTGTTCGACTACTTCGACGATTGCTACAAGGTTACTGAGTATGCAGACTCCTTTCGAGGGAATTTCGTTCTCCCTTCTCTCGAAGAAGAGCTCGCGGGGTCAGTGCTCCAACCGCCTGTACAAGGTACCCTTCAACCAGGGCTCCCTTATAGGCACTTGAAAATGTATTTCAAGGCTGCGACCACACACAAAATAATGAAGGGAATCGTCGAACGCCTTGAAATTACTAATGCACTTTTCATAATCTCTGAAATAAATAATGCACTACATTAATTTCTTGTAATTTGCCCAGGAAATGGTGTTTACGTGCCATTTTAACATCTAGCTCGACTTCGAAAATTAATAATGCATTGAATATGGGTCGTCGCATAAATAATGCAGGGTTTTTTACAAAAGTGGTAATATAAATAATTTCATGGGTCCCACTTAAACTAATTTTTAATGCATCAATTTCAGGCGAGCCCTGCCTTCGACACGGAACCGACAGTGAGGCAGCGCATTGCAAGCCGCAGAGAACGCGATCGTCCATCCACTGCCGCGCTCGCTGTAGCAAATGCAAGCAGTACGGACACAACAAGCGAACTTGCCAGCTAAGCGACGATCAATAAGGTCTTTTTTCCTGCTTCTTTGTGTGTTGCCCTCCAAACCAACAAGCCCTGCATCGTCAATATTGAGCGACCGGGTGCTATGTGATATACCATCACATGCGCCGTGTCGCGACGGTTTTTCCTTGCCTGTGGGTTTTGCTCTCAAGGTTTTTCGTACTAAACGTAAACAGCATTCGCACAACAGTATCCATCAGGTTTGCATTGATATAAACAGCTTTTGGAAATTACCGACTTGATGCCTACTCAGTGCTCACACAGTTCAAAGACTCGCACTTACACTGGAGCCACAATGATTTGCCGTATAACACTGTCACCTCTTTGCCATGCTCGATACCTTTATTTGCAACGACCACGACAACAATCTGCCGTCGGTCGCACCGATCCACGAACAGCGCTTTCGCTGAGCACGAATGGTTCGTGAACCGGCTTATACAACTGGCATCAGCAGCACCCACGCAGACACGCTTTTCACTTGTCACCCGTTCGCTTGTCTCAACGACGCATTCGCTTAACAGCTCTGAGCTTCTACGATGGTCGGTTGTCATCAGAACACCAGAGTATGGAGCGATCTAGTCACCTGCATTGATTCAGCGTTTTGTCTTGACGCAGTAACCGTTGTCACCACGGGCTAGTACCAGCACACCCACAGTTTTGATCTTATTGCCGCACGATCCACCGACAGAACAGTTTGCAGCTTCGCAGCAGTAGCCGAGCTGCGTGTTCAAGTACGAGTCGTAGCTGCAGGAACCCCAGCAACCGCATGGGTCGACTTCGCCGGTATTACTTAATTTTAGGTTTTCAGGGTTTTGGTTTGAGTTGATGTGCGCCACATCAATTGGCCACTGCTTTGATGAATGTTGTTGCTGGTACTGACGGTGTAAGAAGCTACGTGTAGTCGGCTCTGTGGCCGCCTCGTTTTCCTCTTCTGACGAGGAGTCGCTCACAAGATCGATGATCTCGACAGGAGGCGGCACGGGCGGTCTCAAGACCACTACACGAGTTTCATCCTCTGTTGCCAATCGTTCAGCCCGATATTCAGCCCACACGATTGCGCGCATCGTGTTACCATGGCGTCAACTCCGGTTGAGTCTGCTACCGGTGCGCGGTAGGCTTGGTCGCGATGCTTACGCGAGCAGGCTTACCCCATGGGTCTCGTCTCTGCTTCTTCCTCTTAAGCGCTGCATGCTGCTGCTTGTACGTTTAGGCGTCTTTTGCCATTGTTGAAAAGTAGGCTTTGTCTGCACCTTTTGTATCTTACTCGCTTTGGTCGGAGAGTTCACCTTTTTGCGAAGTGTTTAGGATTTACTCACATCATGTCGATTACTCGACGTGCGATTGAGGTTGATTTTGATGAAGCAGTCCGGGAAAGCGAGAAAACAAAGGCTGTTTTAGAACCTTTTTAGGGGAGTTGGTAGCTCTCTTCTTGAAATGAATGCTGAGGCAAGCTCCTGTGCCGTATTGATTGTCGAGGCAAGCTAACGAGCACAAGTGAGACGAGCTAGAAGATCCGTTTAAGATGAGGGGATCCTAATGTCAAGATTAATGCCACAATTTGTGACTGATGCGAGCCAGAAGTTTCTAATTCTCTGGATTTTAACTCAGAGTTACTATGAGATCCCAGAGAGATTCCAGTGTCTAGCATAAACATATACACTGTATAATTTAATATTCCGAGCCTCAATCGACTCGAATTTAACTCTTTTTAAAAATAAATTGATTTCGAATCAAGGTCATTATTTGTAAAAATTTGTAAAAATGTTATAAACTGTTTTTGCTCGTGCAACATCATGTGACGACTATTGCACGAGGGACAGACGGTCGACATTCGCTATTCAATTAATAGTTTTTTACCAATATAAAATCTGGTAGGTACAAGCTCACAAAATACCAGATAATTCTGTTGACAGAAAACGCCAGAGTAGGCAGTAGAGGAGTCGTAACAGATGTTGCAGCAGACTACGTACTCATCACACCCACATACGGAGGCGAACGCGCTGAAGCTGTAAGAGGCGAGCGCGATGCAACTGGAGCAGGAGTGGACGCGAACCTCCAGTCGGCGCTCGGAGAGACGGCGGCTAGACAGCAAGCTCTAGGCGGCCACGCCGGTCGTAAGCAGGTTCAAGCTCACACTGCGATAACCAGTGAACTGGAAGAGACAGCGTCGTTTCACCGTGGAATCATCCTTGAAAGCATAGGGAGGGCGTCGACTCACGACCGAGCTGCTTCTTCTATGTGAGGTGGACAGGAGGAGTCAACACCACCAAGAGCCACAAGAAGACGCTGCCACACACGCTTTGACGACCGTCTGGATCTGTGCGCCATCGCCGGTGATTTGGAAGCTTGAGATCGAGTTGTTTGTCAGCACGCTGTCGTCGAAGGCGTAGAAGTGGCGAGTACACAAGTCAGATCAGTTCCAAGAGCGGGGGTTTTCGCTGCCCCTACGCACGCACGCAGCATGCACGCGGTACTCAGTGAGTCGACTGGCAAGCGCACAACATGCTCCAGGCCGCAACTGGGCATCAGCTGCCATAGTCCGCGTACAGAGAGTTACGGCTGCCATTCACTGGGACTTCCATTTAATGCTAACACATTTCCTATTAATCTTCCAGGAGGCACCAGGAGGTACACCGTCCAAGCCCCATGCGATCAGTGCGATTATCGCGCTTTAGGTACGCGACGCACGCTACCGGCGCCTGATCCGCCGTCGCTGTTCCCAACAGCGTTACACGTCGGGACTCGCAATTGGCGCGTGGTCAATCGTGGAGGTGGCGTTCGCATCGATAGGCACTCATCGCCGTGCTGTGCGTGCTAAGGGCGATCTGATATGTTGTAATTCTCAAATGAAGCGATTGTGAATGAAGAGAGTGCATAATAAGACCCGATTCTCGCTTCCAATCTAATTAATCATCTAGTGCCTACCTGAGTGCTGCAGCACTAGTAGGCTGGGAGAAAGAGTGTCGTGAGGTCGGTCTGAACCTGAGCAAGCTTGAGATGAAAGCGCTCAGCGGGAAAAGGCCGCTCGGGATGCTCGTCGTGAAGAACCTGCAGCTGATTGGCGTGATAGCAGCAAACCCCATCACACACTCTCATACACCATCTCCCACACCGCCATTCACACCACCATTCACGCACAGCAAGACCAAAAGCCAGAAAGACGGAGGCGGTGATGCATTCTGAGATGGTCGACGTCGGATTATTGTCGAGCGAGTTGACCTCGGTCACGAATGTCATGGAGTCGGCACGCTTGATGTTGTCCAGCGCCAGCAGCCACGGTCCCCTCCATACACTGGTACGCGACTGCGCGGCTCTCTTTAGGCGCGCTCAGAGGCGAGAACCCCGTCTGCTGCTGGCACTTGCCCACAGCAGAACCAGCTCCGCGCACGGCTTCGACTCGTTCATGTCGAAACGATGTCTGATGTTTCAGTATCTAAAATTATTTGAAAGCGTCAGTCTATAAACGTAAATTAGACATGAAATACTTTTTTTGAATTGGCAGTAAACATTAAATTAAAATCCAGAGCTTTCCGCGCTAAGCGCGGCATTCAGTGCCAAGATGGGGATCATTGTGAGTCACAATTTCTGACTGATACAAGGAAGGAGTTCCTAATGCGAAGATAGTATTAGGAAGATGGGGACCATTGGCAGACTTGGATAGATATGATTACTATTGCGACAAAATGATTGTGACTTGGTCTCACTATGAAGCGTTTCATCCAATCAAATATTTTAGAAGTATATTTTGTCCAATTGTTCCATCCATATGCTTTTGCAGGGCGGGAATTAAACCAACCTCGCGAGGCGGGATTGGGTTATTCGTTCCGACACCGTTCCGACAAAATTTGTTGGAACCAAATCAAAATTATGTATATGCGCATACAAACATCAACTCGTCTGCAAACTCTGCGTGTATTTGTGAAAGAGAGTGTCTATTGGGACAAGTCAGCAGATATCAGATTTGGAGGAACGTTCGAGAAACGTTCTATACCTACCCCGTCCGTATTCGGCACCCGGACGGTTGCATAGCCTCCGAACGTATAGGTATACTGGTTTGGTTTTCAGCTTTCTCTCCAAGCCCTTCATTTCAGATTCCCCCAGAAGCAAGCGCCAAAAACGCAGTCAGATGCGACGACATGAAATGCATGAATGCGGCCTGCGATTTGATGAACGTGTGCTAACTGTGTAGCACTTTGGTGTGTCCGATGATTTACAGCGACGATGGTGAAGACGAAGATGGTGCGGCGGCCACGACAGACCGACAAGCACGCCTTTGAACACAGTACGTACAGCGCGTGATTGCCACCAAATGAGATACGCTGCGGCGCACAACCGCCAGCACCGGTTTGCTCACGCTGAGAGCTAACTGTGTGTAATGTGCGTCTGTGAATGCTTGGCGTCTCGCTACCTTTCAGTACCGCTGGTCTGGCCGGCTCGCGATCATCACAGCGTCAGCGCGCGGCGTCGGCTCCAGCCGCGATCTAGGAAGCGCGCGGTTTCTAGTGATTTCTCGGCATCGGGGACTTCGATACCGTCACCCGAGCTCTCACCTACATTTTCCCCGATGATGAAGACGGCAGAACTGTCGAGAAGGTGTCGCTGCCGCCAACGACCGCTTCTCAAGCCGCTGCGACGACCGCCGGACAGCCCGGACAGCTCGAGTTCGAAACTTGGGAGGAATTTCACATGTAGCTCAACATGTACATGGCAAAGACATTCCAGGTGCGAGCTGGCGGTGTGGGAGATGCTAAGTTACGTGCCCTCGTTTACGAGCTAACGTCTCGTTGCGCCTGTAGTCTGTGGTTTACACACGAGGTGTTCCGGCTACGCACAAGCACGGACGTTACGCAGCGGTACAAGCGCATACGTGCGGCTCAAGCGTCCACGAAAGCGGCGATCCCGGACTCGTGGCGAATTTATCTCAAGATGTTCGTGTGTACGCACTTCGGCTCCTATGAGTTCCAGAGAAAGGGCAAGTGCGCGAGGCAGGAGACGAGACCGATGGACTGCAGTGCGTGGGTACGGGGAACGTGTGTTGCTGTCGTTTGTACGTGGCTTGTCTGCCGAGTGGCGTAGCTTGTGTTGTGGGTTGTCGTGGGTTGCCGTGGCTTGTGTTCGCTTGTGTTGTGGCTTGTCGTGGCTTGTGTGTCGAGTGATGAGCCTTGTCGTGGCTTGTGTGCTGGGTACTATGGCTTGTCGTGGCTTGTAGGCCATGTCACTGACCATTGAGCGTTCCTGTGATACTGCCTGCAGATCCACGCTGTCTTGAGAGGAGAAGGAGGCAGGTGGCGAGTGGCGCTCACAAAGGCGACATTCACGCACAATCATGACTTGTCCAAAGCTTTGATCAGCGCGTACTCGTCGACCCGGATGACAATCTCGGAGGACATGATCGTGACAATCGACCGCTTGAAGAAAACCGGTGCCAGGAAGAAGAGCATTTAGGTGTACATCAGCGAGAACACAAGCGCCAGCCCTACGATCAAGGACATCAGCAACCTCATCGTCCGACTCAAGGCTCGCGAGACCGGGCGAAGACAAGTGTGGAGCTCCTTCACTAGTGGATGAAGGACTTCTGCGAGGCTAAGGCAGGAACATAGGAAGCATCTTCGCGACGAAGATCGACAAGAAGGTATACAAATGGCGATGAATATCGAACGTCTACCATACTAGTCTATCACGTGTTCCGATCCATATGTTTATGTGGGCACTGGTTCGCACAGAAAATCGCTACCTGCATCAATGTTCAAACGCTACACATGCGTTAAGTCTTTCTTCAGTTCCTTGAGGTTCTCTTGATCGACTCCACTCACGTGACGAACTCGGCTCGCTACAAGGTCTTCAGCTTCATGGCGCACACGTTTTCGGTCGCGGGCAGTACGTCTAGCACGCGATGTTGCAAAACGAGCGCGTGGAGACACTCACGGCCGCAGATGACGCACTCTAGTCCAGCAACTCTGAATGGCATCGCATCCAGTGCCTGATCATCGAGAAGAAGTTTGGGGGGATGAAGGTGCTGAAGGAGTCGTTGCCAGCGGCTCGAGTTCTCTTGTGTCAATCCCACGCGATAAAGTGGTCTGGAAGGAGATTGCCAGTGAGAGGTACCGGCTGTTAGCATGGCACAAAGGCTGACTGATGGGCGTCGTCGAGCTCCTGACATACGCGGAGACCGAGAGCGAGTACTGCAAGCATCGTGAGTACATGCGCTTCCTGTTGAAGGTGTCTTCGTCGAGCCGAGCTGCAAATTGTTGACCGATAAGCCGCGGTGCTGAAAGAGAACAAACAGCTTGTCGAGCGACAAACCCAGCGGTCAGTGACGGGGTGGTCGAGGGACAGAGCTCGGGAAGGCGTGCTGTACAACGACTTCAAGGGCTAGTTTGCAAAGAACTAGAGCTCGTGCTCCGACATCTGGTGTTCCTGCACTCGCCAAAGCGCAGTGACGTTGGGGAACAACACCAATAACAGTCTTGAAGCTTTGTGGAAGCACCTGAAGGAGGTTGTGACAAGCTTCATGACCGTGGACAGTGCATCGCAGCGATCATTTCGTGCCAGACATCGATCGAGCGCAATTACCAGACACGTCTGGTCAAGCTTGCGGTCGTGAGGGATGCGAGATACGACAACGAGCACGCCTGCTCGCTCATCTTCAACGAGTACGAGTTCGCGACGACGACGGCAAGATACCAGTACTGTGAAGCCCTCCCGAACATCTACTTCATCAAGACCGTCGCCACCGACGACGACGCCCGGGACGAGCCAAGCGCAGAGTACGCGGTCGAGAAGGCGTCATGGACATGCTCATGCCTGTTGATGATGGCACGGCTTCTCCCTTGTCGCCACGTCATCTACATCCGGAAGTGCATAGGGGCAGATTCCAAGATCGCCATATACCTGCACCCGCGATGGCTACTAACCACAGCTCGAGCACGCGAGCAGGCGGATCTTCGTGCCACCCCTACCTTTAAGATAGGTAACATCCGGCTCAGCAAGATGCGGATCGATCCTGGATCAAAACCAAGAGTTCTGAGCCGCCGGCGAGCTCACCAAGGAGATCTACCAGACACTGAGCGCTTCCGGCATGCTTGTGTTGAAGGAAGGTCTCGCTGCACTGAAGATCGTGGGATCGCTCATCGCACCGCACAAGCTAGCCGAGGTCTTGGCGGGTCTCCGCAACGCACGTACCATGTCTCAGCTGCCTGCGAGTGCGAGTTCCAGCGACACTGCGCCTGGTGATAACGATCAAGATACATCACTGCTGTGGAGTCGCTCCAGATTATCAGCGAGCAGCACGACGTGAGCGGAGCCGCTGGCGGCCGGCAGCACGTGGTCGCGGCCGATCTTGTCGATCAACAAGCTGCGGTTGACGACGTTCGGGCTGAGATTGTTTCGCAACAAGCCGAGGATGACGACGGTAACCACATTATCATGAACTATCCGGAGCCCCTGCCTACGCAGGAAATCGTCATCGGATGCAAACCAACGTCAACACAGGAGCTCGAAGCCATGGTGGCTGAAGACTTGGGCTGCTCGCCAGACTACGTGATCGAGGGACCGCAAAGGTGTCGCGGCCGCCCCAAGATTTCAGGGTCCACCCGGAAGACCAAGACAAGTCTCAGTATGTCGCTCACTCAAGAGGGATCGAACATGCACCAGTCCAACGTTAGCCTGGACGCATTGAGGTACCTCTTCTCGGCCTCGCCGACGTACTACTCCTCGGCGTCGGTACTCGGAGAGTTTCAGCTGGACAAGCTGGACAACAAGCAACCGCGCGCATTTGACACCAGAAAGAGCAAAGTAGAGCCGCTCGCGATCGAGTTGATCGTTCGAGTTCTGCCACACGCGGCAGTCAAGAGGTTCAACACCCAAAAGGTCACGCTGCAGAATCGAACGCCAGGGATTGGCGAGGAGCGGATCGGCGTCGACGTTCCGGGCGCCGCGGTGTTCTCGCGTGAGGTCCTGCTGTTCATGACGCAGTGGCACAAGGCTGTCGCTGTGTGCGAGCAGATCGACGTTGCCGAGGCATGGCTGAACCAAGTCGACTACGCCTGTGCCGAGAGCTGTCGCCGCTGGTACCAGCAGGAACAGGATGGCCAGCTGGTGGCGCGGGTTCAAAGAATCGAGCGCTTCTCTGAGCAGGTACGGATGTAGCACTGCGCTTGGCTAAGGCGAATAGACTTTGCATGGGGACTTACAGTGGCGTGCTGCAAAACGCAGGCAAACGTCCTAGACTTTGTTGGGAAGACGTTGCTCAGCGACGCCACAATCGACACCGCGCTTCGTCGTGTGTTCAGAGTTCGTGGCACCGTCGCAACCTTTCCTGCCGCATTCAGTTTCTCCTCTGCGGTGGACGGTGGTGTCGACACAGCGGACGCGCTGCTTTCGAGTTCGACGGAGTATGTGGGAATCTCGATGGACCTCGGCAATAACCATTGGTGCTGTGCGTGCGTCGTGGTGGGTGAATGGGGGGGGTTGCAGATCTATGGCCCAATGTGTTTCAGCTACACGGCGGAGGCGAAGAGAGCGGCTGAGAGACTGATGCATCTCTTTGTTGCGACGTTCAAGCGGTTTTTCTGGCTCCGTGCCGTCGAGACAAGCGCCGGTATTCAGTCCGAGTCCTACAACTGTGGAGTCTTCGTCCTTCTCTTTGCCGAAGAGGTTGTGCTAGGCCACCGCGTTGGGTTTGTTAGCAAGCGAGAGTTTCAGTACCTTCGCTACAGGTACTTGTGTATCAGTGCATAAGAGATCAATATGTGTCCATTTCAT
Organism: Globisporangium uncinulatum; assembly: GCA_023333755.1. Taxonomy (NCBI): domain Eukaryota; phylum Oomycota; class Peronosporomycetes; order Pythiales; family Pythiaceae; genus Globisporangium; species Globisporangium uncinulatum. Next base: position 14,971 of record JAASFJ010000727.1, read on the forward strand.
TTCGATCGTTCGCGTTGTGACGTCGTGCTCCGATGTGAGTACGGTGCAAATACGCGTGAGATCAGGCGCGCGTCAGGTGCTGGCTGTGGAAAGTCATGCTGGTTGCTCGAGGAAATCAGTGATAGTGACCTGACGTAGCTTGTGGCGCAAATGACTTCAGTTTTGAATGAAAGCGAGCAGTCCACACTGCAAAACGTCTCAACTCTTGTGTTGAGTATGGCACAGTGAGAAAACGGTTCCCGTTTGAGTGCGTTGGTCTGCTCGGTTTTGGCGGGAGTTCGCATAGGTTCGAATAATTTGATCTTGTCTTCAGTATGGAGGGCAGCGGACCTGGTGGGTGGCCAGAGAGAGCTGTCTCTCCCAAGCCATATCTATGTACAAGCAGGAAGGCTAACCAGCTATACGCGATTGGGGTATACTTTGGGTAGTGTCTCGTTTGCAGCAGCTTGTGCGAGCTTGTGCTGGCTTGTGGTATCTTGTGCCAAATGGTTCATAGCCGGGCCAATGGAGATGAGCTGGCATGTCAAAACAGCTCCTGCCATACCCCTATTAAATTATTGCCATTTACTGGCTCAGGACCATACATTATTGCCTACAAAATATTTAATCATTGATGTCTGTAAGTAGTGAACCCTCCAGTATGCGGTCGAAAATGCTAACTTCACCGGTCCTTTGTAGATTGGGCTCAAACTTGCAGGGCATGTTTATCAGTGTGTTTAAAGATTTTTTATGAAGCTCACCAAAGTTACTAGCTAAATCGTCATGGTTGTTGAGATATCAAGCACCATCAAAATCTTCTTTAGCCGTTAGTGTCTTTTTTGACGAGGTGGCCGCAAGATGGATAAAGAATTTCAGACGAGAAAAACTATTTCTAGATACTTTATTCAAGACAATTTGGTCTGTATGGCTATAATATTAATTATCGCAAACTATAGGTCGTATTTTAAAATAAAAGGCAACACTTTGAAAGTGTCACCATAAGCTCGCGAATGCTCCAATAAACAAATGCTCGTGCGCACATCCTCACTTTTACATGGTCTTTCGAGTGGTCAATTTTTGCGCAATGAGAGAACAGACCAGTGACGCTCAAGAACACAGCATAAAATGACCCGAAAATGGGTCCCTTCTTTCAGACATTGATGATTAATATTATTGAGCATATACATTAATGTATACAGAATATGGAATATTATTGATTATTTTTGGAGGCCCTGTCAGCAAGCCCACTGGGATGGTCAATTCATTGTGCAAACACCAGGACTTCTTTCACAAATGAGATCCAGACGAACACCAGCTGGTAACAGCGCGTCTCTTGGAAACGAACTTAATTCGCTGGAACCGAACTTAATTCGCTGGAAACGAATTTAATTCCTGGGGAACCGAACTTAATTCGCTGGAAGTACTTGCGAGTGCCTGTTCACGACCAGCTGGTGGTCCGCACGCACGCTCATTTGCTCACTCCCAAGCACCGAGACCTGAAGCCTTCGGATCGGAAAGCACCCACCCACACGTCAGATTTGGTGCCGCGACACGCACACGCACCCCTCCTTCG
>JAASFJ010000728.1:0-16519 GCA_023333755.1 Globisporangium uncinulatum
AGCTGAGATTGAGATTGAGATTGAGATCGAGCGAGTCCTGTTCGTCTCGTTGCCAAGAGCTCACTAAAGAATGCACCAACTGCCGCATGGCTGCAGCAACAAGCGTTAGCTTAGCAGCAGCACATCTGCGCCAGGACGCACCCGCGCGAACCAACTGACAGTTCACATTCCTTCGTCATCACATACCAAGTTGAAGTGTGTCAGCTTTTCATTTTGCAGCTGGGAATATCGCACCTTATTTGACCACCAATATTCACCCGCCGGACTGCATACAATCTCCAAGTCACTTTCATTCCCATCATGCAGTTCGTGGTGGTCATGCCACTCGTCGCGCTCCTGCTGCTGCTCACGCACGTACTGTGGCGTCTCTCGCACATCCAACGCGTCGCGTGCTTTCACGCGACACTGTACACACTCAGCGGCGTGCTGCTGCTGCTGCGGACAACGCTCGCGCTCGCTGCAGCGCTGCTCCCAGACCCCAATGGCGGCGCCGACGCACTGGCGCTGCTGTGGCTCGCAGAGGCGCCGAACGCAGTATTCGCAGCGCTCTACGCGCACTTGGCACTGGTGTTTGCAGCAACCGCACATACGCAGCGCTGGCCACTGCGCACAGTACCGACGTGTCTCGCGGTCACTTGTAGCAGTTTCTGTGTGCTGCTGGTGGCGCTCACGCTGCTCGTTGCGTGGCTCGAGAGCACGATCGTGCGCACCCCACAGCAGCTAACTGCAGCGCGTCGCACGTACACAGCGTTTGTGTGGACGCTGCTCGCGCTGTTGCTGCTCAAGTCGCAAGCGCAGTGCACGCAGTTCCTCTGGCGCGAGCGGCGCCAGTACCGGCGGCGGGCGTTAAGTGCGACAGCGCTACACGCGCTCGCAGTGAGCAGCACGACGCTCGCACTGCTGCTACTAGCGCGCGCTCTTGTCACGCTGTTCGTACTTAGCAGAGCAGGCGAGAACGAGGAGGCGGAGAACGCGAGACGGGTGTCGGCGTCGGCGCTGTGGAAACGCGTGGTGGTCGAAGCGCTCGGCTGGGAACTCGCGGCTGTCGGCGGACTCGCGTACCTGCTATGGAAAGTGCCGGTCGAGCCGAAAGCTCTCGGCGACCAGCTGAGCGACAGGACTGGGGCGTCAGTCGTCGTCGTCTTTCGCGTCCCGACACTCGCAGACATTGTCGACGAGTACGTGGTCGCGACGTGGGATTCGCTGCACATACGCAGGTGTCTCGCGCGGTACGACGGGCTCTTCGATGGAGACGACGACGACTGCAACGGTGAGGATGGCAACAGCGACAAGCGGCTGCTGCGGCGTGCGCTCCTGGCCGATGACTATCTGGTCGGTGGATCCGACGCAGAAGTAATAACAAGAGGCGACGTTGGCGAAGGTGATGTCGACGACAACGACGACGACGACGACGACGTCAGTAGTGTCCTCTTAGTGCATAGTTAGTCTCAGTAAGTTCAAAGTAGAACCGTGTTGGTTCAAGCGATCCAGCGATACTCCGGCTTGCTCTCGTTTGTTGGCGATCCGGCAGTTGAGTTGGCGTCGTTTCTTCTCCGCGTCGCAGTCGCTTTCAGTCTCCAAGTTGTGCTCAGAAGCGCAAGCCAGCAGCAGTTGGGAGCCCATTGCTCTCCAACGTCCTCGCCGCTCTAGGATGCCGAAGCGAAAGGCGACAACCGACGCACGAGATCCAAACGCGGTCGATAAGCGGCCGTCTCGTCGACAGCCCTCGGCTGCAGACAGTGCACCGAGTGCCGAGGCACACGCCCCTACTCCTCCTCTCAACTCGCTGCTGCGGCCGCCCGCCTTCCAGCGACAGTGTGTGACCGAAACGCACAGTACTGTCGTGATGACCAAGACGGGGCGAGTCAGCCACGCGAAGGTGAAGCTCGGCGTCACGTGCATCTACCCGGGATGCACCTTCAGCGGCCACACTGCGAGTTTCAAGCACCACGCGATCGTCGCCCACCTTGAGAAGGATCCGAAGCGGTACACACGCGAGTTTCGGCGCCAGTACGAGCGCACGCGGACCGACAAGACGGTGCCGATCGAGGTCCCAGTGGTCGAGAAGGTGTTTAACGAGCTCCGGATGCTCCGGGTCGACTACGACGAGCTGAAAGCTGCGTTTGAGAGCTACTTGACGTGCAACTGCAGCTGTGGCCCGAGGAAGCGACTGAGGAAGCCACACAGTGGCTCGAAGACTGCCGAGATCTCAGACAGTCTCGACGTTGTCTCTGACAGCAACGAGTCCGAGTTTGAGGAGAGTCTCACGGACTGGTTTCCGAGCGTCGGCGCCGTCACCGGGTGCCAAGTGCACGGCCAGGAGGAGCAGTCGCGAACGGGCAGAGGCGCTAGTCAATCGGACCGTGCGCAGCCGGAAGCCAGACGTAAACTCGATGGAGCGACGGGTCCGACGACAAGCAACTCATGTTACTGGTCAGTCGCTCTCGAGTGGCTCAAGGACTGGCTGTACACTGAATGATCTGAGCTCGCGATGCGATCGTTGCCGAGCTGTGTATGCGCCTGTGACTACAACAATGAAGGCAAGAAGAAGAACGCGATGGAGCGGTGCGCAGGCTGCGGGCGGCGACAATTCGGTAGCGCACTCTTGATGAGGCACCGAGTACTCCATGTTGGTATGAGTACCAAGTTCTCCATCTCTTCACACATGAACTGAGCTTTACTAAAAGTGCTCATGTCGATACTTTTGCAAAATCAAAACGAGTACCAATCCCGAAAGTACCAATCTGTTTCCGGAACACTCGGGATAAGATCCCGAACCATATCGGGTCCATTCATTTCGAGCTTTGCGGTTTGTATGGCGAAATGGCCCAATGCGCCGACACTAGCCAATTAAACAGGGAGCTAAGCAAACCACCAAGCCACCATGGTACGACCGCATGCTCTCACCATGTGTGTGTCAGTGTGTGTGGATGTGCGGCGGCGCAGTCTGTCGGTCGGTTGTGAGAGGCGAGTGGCGAGCGAGCGATCCGAGAGCTCCAGCAGCTGCGCGAAGGCGTCAACAGACAGCGGAGAACAGCGCAGACATAACGACAGCAGCCACAGCGTTAGCGGCCGATCTCTCGCTTGTAGAACCGCAAGCGAGCCCTCGCTACAGCAGCAACCACAGCGCGTACACCTCGCCTGGCACTCTCGCTGCAGTTCACCTATGGGCGTATCGCTGCGGAAAGAGCGCCCGCCACAAGAAGCTCGCCACTGCCCCCCAGCGCCACTCCACTACCAACCGACTGACTGACTGACTGACTGCCAGCCGCTTCTACTAGTGACCGTTTAAGGATGCTGACGACACTTGTGCGTCTTTGTGCGTCTTCTTTTCGTTTGCGTAGCCGCCGAAGACGCAGCAGAAGACGAAGGAGCAGAAGATGGCCGCCGCCATGGCCGGTGGCAAGGGCAAGGGCAAGAAGAAGTGGTCCAAGGGCAAGGTCCGTGAGAAGGTCGCGAACAAGGTCCTGTACGACCAGGAGACCTACGAGCGCCTCCTCAACGAGGTCCCCAAGGTGCGACTTGCACTTGTCTGTCCCTCTCATGTTGCGAGTATAGACATGTCACTAAATGCGATCGATTCCCTCGGGTGTGTGACACGCGAGCAGATGAAGCTCATCACGGCGTCCGCGATTGTGGAGCGCCTCAAGGTGAACGCTGCGCTCGCGCGTGCGTCGATCCACGAACTGGAGGAGGCCGGCACGATCACGCGCGTGCTCTCGCACCACCAGCAGCTCATCTTCACCCGTGCGGTCGGCGGCGCGGACGAATAAGTGCGCAGCTGCGGAGCTCCGTGCCTCTCTCTCGTCCAGCCGTTCGCGCTCGTCTCGGTCTTCTAGCGAGAAGAAGCGTCCTCCGCTCGGAAGGCGGACGGGGGAGGGAGTGGGTGACACTTTAGTAGAAGTGACAGGCGGTCGGCGTTGTTATGGTTGTGGTAATCGCACTTAGCTACGAGAATGCAGCCGCCCCTCCCTGTTTAAGTTCGCCCGAGGGTTCGTATGAGTTGTTCGTATGCGTTGTTGTAGTCAAAAGAGCGCAGCAAACGCCTGTCGCTGCTTGCTGTGGTGTCGGCCTCGAGCAGCTCGAGCACGTTCGAGAGCGGAGCCTGGAAATGGATCAACAGAATGATGGTCAGGCGCAAATGCGCCGCATTCTTCTTCAATTCACGCACGTACTGAGGAGTTTGTTGGCGGGCTCAAGCTCGCGCGCACGCTCGAGGTCGTGCACCGCATCGTCGAACGCTTTCGTCTCCACGAGCGCCTGGCTGCGGCGGAAGAGCGCCTTGACACTCGTGGGGTCGTGCTCGAGCGCCAGTGTCGCCTGCGCAATGCACGCGTCGACCTGCCCGAGCTTCCACAAGCTCGTCGCGAGGTTCGAGTGGCACGCGAGTGCGACGGGTGCGACTTGCGCAGCTTCCTCGTGGTCGTAGACGCACTCGGCGGGACACGCGAGCCACTGGATCGCCTGGCGACCAGTGGAGCACGAATGAGCACACACGCACGCACATACACTGGCGGAGACCGCGTTGCCCACTCGCTCCCACCGCACCTGCTTGTACGCGCGCACCGCCTTCGCGAGCTTCTCCGCCTTGAAGGCGTCGTTGCCCCGTGCGCGCCACTTGGCTGCGCGCTGGAGCTTCAGAGCGAACCAGTCGGCGTCACTCGAAGCTGCGAATGTGTCCATGTGCGTGAAAGTCCGGGTGCTGCTCCCAGGGGTTTTGTGATAATTGGGAACTTCAGCCAGTCCACCCAACCAACTTCTTCCGGCTTTCGACGACGACAGACACACAACAGGCGAGAGGAGGCTCAACCAGCTCCCGAATCACCACCACCAGCGCTGACTGCCACGCTGCTATCGACTCGCCATTGTTGATTCACTGCGATTCGATCCGCCACTTATGCGAGCAGATACACTGCCAGGAAGCCGAGGGCAGCAAGCACTGGACTTGAGAGCAGTGCATGGCTGCTGCACGGGTAGAGTTTGTCCCACTCGTAGCGCAAACACATAAAGTCCTCGAGCTCGCAGTCCCAGTGGCCGCACTCGCCGAGGTGCGTGCAGAGGAGTCGCGCTGAGCTTTCGAGGCAAAAGTCGCTTCGGACGAACGTCGTCGCTGACACTTGGGCACACGAGCACCGGGAACGCGAGAGGGCGAGTTGGTGCAGTGTGTCGCTACGGAGACACTCGTCTGAGCACATGGCCAACTGGAGATCGGCCTGCTCCACAGGCCCGTACGTGCCAGCACGAACATGCTTGAGGTACATGATCCGTGACTCGCACATCGTGGCCATCACGAACATCTCGGCAGCTTCGTCCGAGTCGACAAACGCGCGGTAGATGTCGAGGTCGCACCCGAGTCCATCCAGGAGCTGGCGATGTGGGGTGAACGACGCGGCATTAGCGTCCGGGGTCCTCGATTGGTGCTGGAGAAGTCTCCGGGTGAGGCGGAAGGACTCAGAGGCGTTTGTCGGTGGAGAAGTGGGGACTTCCGCAACTGAGAAGCTGGTGACGGCTGAGAGGACGAGAGATAGGAGGAGCGCGAGTCGGGAGCGTGGCTGAGAGCAGCGAGGCGCCATAACGCCACGCAAACAAGTCTCGAGGAGGTGACCCAGGCGTGCGTCCTTTGGCGCGTCTGTTCTATCTAACAGCATATGGGGTACTCAAACCTATGGTAGATAATATAGGGCGTAACCAGAAGTGTGTAACCAGTAGCGCCACTATCAAAATGGCAGCGTCGACAGCGGAGAACGTCACCAGTCGCGCGTCGCGGCCGCGCTTCGAGCGCAAGTTTGAGCTACTCGCGCCAGAGTACGAGGTCCTCGGTGCGTGCCACCCACCTCTACGCCTTCTACCATGCGGTGGTTTTGTGCGGATTCGTTTGCTCATGGTCGCCTCGCGAAGCAGACCCGACGCCGGACCTCCACCAGCTCTTCGCTGTCCGTCTCTTTCACCACATTACCTGCGCTCCAGCGTCCCTCCATGAACCGCTCTTGACACGCGCTGTACAAACTGCCAACAGGAGTTTAACGACTTGTTTTTCGATGGAAAACTCGCTGGTTGCGAGGTCAAGTGGAGTCCACGCATGACGCTCTGGTACGCGACTGGTGCGGATGTACAGTATTTGTAGACCGAGTGCCAAGTAAGCTCACGTGTCTCTGTCGTTTCTACCAGCGCGGGACTCTGCAGTTTCCAGCCCAGGAGCGGCTTCTGCTCCATCCGCTTGAGGTGCGAACGGCCAACCGACTCCTTCCTCTCTCCCTCCATTATTTCACTATCGATAACGCTGTGGAGCCGCCAGTGAGCCGCTGCTCAAGCTCCGACCACGCGGCGACCTGATCAACACGCTGCTGCACGAGATGATCCACGCGTACGTGTTTGTGTTCAGCCCCGTGAAGGACCACGACGACCACGGCGCCGTCTTCCAAGCGCACATGCAGCGCCTCAACGAGACCGCTGGCACGCGCATCACAGTCTTCCACACGTTCCACGACGAAGTCGACTCGTACCGGCAGCATTGGTGGAAGTGCGACGTGCGTTCGTGCGGCGCTCTCATTGGCTCGTGACGAGTGTGCGAGTCCGTGGTGGTTGATTCGCTTAAGTACGAACCCTGTCGATGCTGAAGACTGTGACTATGTGTATGCCAGGGCCCGTGCCAGCGCGCGCCGCCGTATTATGGCGTTGTGAAGCGAGCGATGAACCGTCCGCCTGGTCCGACCGATCCCTGGTTCAACGACCACGCGGTGCGTCGTTCGTTGTCTATAAACGTCGGTTGTATACTCGAAGTGAGCTTGCTGACAGTGTTCGATGACCGCCATGACGGTGTAGAAGCAGTGCGGTGGGAGCTACACAAAGGTGAAGGACCCACCGGGTTTCAAAGAGAAGATGGAGAAGAAACGCGTCGCGGCCGAGAAGCGAGCGCTGAAGAAGCACGAAGCAGCGACACCGAGCGTCAAGAACTTCTTCTTCCCTGCAGTCGAGCCGCTCACTGGCGCTGCTGAGAAGCCAGCGACAAACAGCAAGAAGAAGAAGAAGAAGACGACGACGACACCAGCAGCAGTATCGGCAGATGACGCGGTAGTTCGAACAGGCGGCGCCACATCAAGCGACGCGATGAAACCGACATCCAAGAAGGCTCGAGTGGGAGTCCCAAGTCCGCCGCCTCCGACCACCAGCAGCACCAGCGTCGCCATTAAGAACCAAGAACGCACGAAGAGTGCGGCTCCGCCGTCTGCTCCTCCTTCTCTGCCAGTTCACCTCTTGAGCTCCTCTGTTGTCTTTGCGATGGACGATGGGGAGCTTTGCCTGGCAGGCGACCTCCACGCACTCTTCCAGCAGCCACTCCGAGCGCCGTCGAGTGAAAAGGGAGCTGACGCTGCCCAGGGGGTCGTGGACTTGACTGTCTCGGGTGACGAAGAAGACAGTCAGAGCCAAACTGAGTGGTCGCAGCCATATCAAGATGCACGAGGAGCTGGAGACGGAAACGGAACACAAGTAGGAGAGGTGATTGAGATCGACGACGACGACTGACGACAATCTGTGCCAATAGTCTGTGTCAATAGTGGTTTTTCAAAAACGTTGACGACTTAAGAAGTTGGAGTGAATCAATAATAGCCTGTGTCAATAGTGGTTTTTCAAAAGTGGACTTCCGACACTCGCACCTCATCGAAGCGACTTCGGTTCGCCTGCGTCTGCTTCTGAAGCTCTGGCAGTGGAGACACGCACGAGCAGCAGCGAGGACACCAACCAATGTACGCGACAGGACGCGTCAGAGCTCGTACAGTATCTCTTCGTACTTGTCCCACTGGTGGCGCCGCTGAAGCTGCTCGACAGCTTGAACAATGCGGTGTTTGCGGAGCAGTGCGTCGAGCGCTACCTGCTGTCGCGCCTGCACGAGCGCGTGCTTCTGGGCTTTGATCTCCCGGCTGCGCTCGTCGTCGCCTGCGATGCGGGCGAGGAGCTGAAGTCGTGCGTACTCCTCCCGGCGCTTGATCCGCTCAGCACTCTGCTGCTTCTCCTCGCCTACCAGCGTCTTCTCGACGCTCTGCAGCTGACGTGCACGCTCGCGCTCGAGCTCCGCGCGTGCGAGCTTCGCGTCGGCTGCTTCCCGCTTCGTCTGCAGTGCCAGCGCCTCGTGCTCGCGCTGCCGTTGAGCAGCATCGAGGCGTTTGCGCCGCACGTCCTCGTCTTTGCGCTGCTGTGACGCGCGGTCCGTGAGCTCCAGCAGTGTCTTTCGCTGGAGCTCCTTCGCTCGCTCTGCTGCGCTCGCTTGCTTGCTCTCGAGCTCACCCTTCCGGCGCTCGAGACTGAGCTGGTTCTGCACCGCTGCGTGCTGGAGACGCGCAGTCGCCCTCTCACGCCGCTCGCGCGCTTCGTGTTGCCGGCGCTTCATCGCGAGTTCGGCCTTCGTGAGCACGAGGCGCTCTTTCTCACGCATACGCTGCCGGTTCGCAGCGACGACGTCTTCTTGGTGCTGGAGCAGCAACTCAGTCTCGCGTCGGAACGCGTCGGCTTTCAGTGCGCGCTCTCGTTCGCGCTGGAGCGCCTCTTGCTGTCGCTGCGCCTGTCGCTGCTGCTCCTCTTCGTGCGCCACGCGGTCTCTCTCAGCGAGCGCTTTCGCTTCGAGCCGGCGCTGTACTGCGTCGCGGTCCTCGTCCTGTTTCTTTGCCAGCTCACGCTCGTGCTTACGCGCTACGAACTGCGCCCGCTTGGCCTGGAGCTCTCGCTGGAACTCGTCCCGTCGCCGGGTCTCGTCGGCACTGCGACGCGCGCTCTCGTGCTGGAGACGCGCGAGCTTTGCTTCCATCTCGACCACGCTCCGAAGCTCGCGCTGCTGCCGGAGCTTCATCTTGGCAAGTCGTCGCTCCTCGAGCTGCGCTGTCGTGAGGTCCCCGAACGTGACGCTGACGTCGATCGGGTTGTCTCGCTCGTTGTCGTTGTCGTTGTCGTTGTCGTCGTCATTGCCGTCGTCGTTGTCGTCGTTCGTTCGTCGGTGTGGAGTTCTACGTCGGGTCGAGTGATGGAGTCCAGCGGACTTGGTTCGACGCACTGACAGTGGCTGCGACATTGGCTGCTTGGTCGTCGCGTTGGGCACAGGCGATTGAGGCGGACCGGCTGTGCGGTTGTCCTCCTGACTGCGCAGGAGTGCGTCCCGCTCTCGAACCACGAGCTCGAGCTTTCCCTGGCGGCTCTGCTCGTAATGGCGGTGCCGGAGCACTGCGGCTTCCTTCTCCACGAGCGTAAACTTGCTTGCCAGGAGTCCTCCGAGGCGCTCGTTCAGGAACTCATTCACAGACCTGTCGGCGAGGAGAGCGAGAGAGAGAAGGGCTGATAGTGTCAAGCGGAAGCTGGCTCAGGGAGATTGAGCCACCCTCGTTAGTTTGAACGCACTTGGGTTGGAGCTCGTTCGGGTCGATCCCAGACCGCCTGCACGCCTCCAGACTGCGTGGGGAGTTGACACGCTCGCCTGAGCGTGCGAACATCTCAATCGCCACGACCTTCTTGCCACCCATGAGAGCGTGGTTGACCGTACAGTACGCTCAATAGAAAGTAGCGTGGAGGAGACTATCACCTTGTCCGGACCTTCCACCTCGACGCAAATGGGCACAAAATAGCCTCGAAGAGTATACGTGTACTGTATAGTAACGAGGCAACGGCCTCGACCTCACATCCCACACTGATGCTGCTAGTTGCGCTTCTTCTTGCCCCGACGCTCGCGGCCTTTCTGCGCGTTCGGGTTCATGCGGCCGTAGCCAACCACGATGCTCGCGTGCTTCTCGGCCTTGACGCCGAGGTCGTGCGCAACGTGCTCACCGAACGCTGAGCCCATGACCTTCTTGTGCTGCTGCTGGCGCTGGCGCCAGATGCCCATCATGAGCTGGTCTTCACGCAGCAACAAGTCGCCGTCGCGTCCGCCTTTAGGCTTAGGCAGCGAGAACTTCGTGCCTGCGAGCTTCACGGGCCGGTTCGCGCGCGTGTGGAACGTCATCTTGCCGTCTGGACCGAGACTGTAGGACACACGCTCCATCGTGTGGCTGCCGCACTTGGGGCAAAAGAGCCGCTCCATCTCGGTTGACGTCGCAAAGCACGCAATGCACTTGAGGATCCACTGTTTCACGCGCTTGATCAGCATGCCGTCGGCTGACAAGAGCCGGAGTCCGACCTGGAGCAGCACGTTCTGCATCGAGTAGTCGGTCGTAATACACGCGACCGCGACACCGGCCGGCACGGCTTCAAGCCCGTTTGTGTCGCCAAACGGCGACGCGAGGAACTGCGACGCGTTCCCAACGCCGATCCAGTTCTTCCCGTCGTCATCGAGGGCGCCAGCGTTGCTGGACGCGCCATAACCGCCGAGAATCCGGGACTTGACGTCCGCGTTGCGTACTTCCGCACGCACTGGGCCGTCGACAACGGCCTCTTCGGCCTCGACCGGGTCGTTGACTACTGCCTTGTGCTCAAACTGGCACTCGGCGCCGTACCGACAGCCCTCGGGCGTGTTGAAATACCGGCACGCAATCGCGACCTTGGGCCGCTCACTGCCGTCAGTCGCAGTACCTACGATAAGGCGCTCGTCGTGCAGGAACTTGCACCCGGTGCCGTACTTGCAGCCCATAGCCGAGCCAAAGAATTTGCACGGCACAGTCGGCTCCGAGCCCGACACAATGCGGCCGCTCGCGTCGCGCGTGATCGTGCGCGAGACCGCGGGACTCGTCTTGAGATGGGCCACGCCGTTCGCTTCCGTCTCGAGCATGTACGTGAGCGCCATGACGCGCAAGTCCGTGAGCGACAGGTGCGCAAAGTCGCCTGTCTTGCGTGAGAAGTTCACGACAGCGCTCATGGCTTCCGCTGACGGCTCGCGCATCTGGAGCGTGAATGGCAGGCGTTCCAGGGCACTACGAGCTCGGCGGTCGCGGATCTCGGCCATCACGTCCGGGACTGACCATAAGTTCTGCGCCATAGAGAGCGGTAGGCGGGTGGTGGATTGCTACTGTTAGTACTGGCCTGCGTACACACGGGAGTGAACGAACACACGCAAACGCACGCACCTCTGCGAGCGCCGACAGGTCCGTGCCTTTGATGATCGCCCCCGAGTCCACGACGAGGTGGCGTACTTTCTGCACGCTGCTCTGGCTGCTGCTGCTCGTGCTGGCGGGGGCAGCCGCTTGCGGAGCTGGCTGCTCGACTTGCACGTTCGCCATCGCGTCTGCGAGCTCTTGCTGATCCGAGTTGGACGCCATCGTCGTTCAACGTGTGTCCTTGGCAAGTGTTGGTGGTGGTGTCCACTTTGCACACCAGTCCTTTGAGATGGCAGACAGTAATGTCGCTTTTGTATGGTATACAAACACACATATTAAATTTAGCAAACAACCAGTCTCTGAGTCAAGGAGGCCAAGAATTTCCGACAAAATACCGGTACAGTCGTAATTCTCAGAAGTGACTACCACACATACAGTGCCGTGCCATGCCCGATGAAGCTCTGGAATTTAACCCTCGAGGTGTGGGTTACCATGATGTATGCATCGACGATAAACGTCTTCCAAATGGTTGTCATACTACTGTCTTGTTGCACCTGTTGTAAATGTACATGTTCTGCCGACCTCAGAATTGTTTGCATGGAGACAATGATGCAAAAGAGGCTTTCCGTTTTTGTCCTATTTCGGTGACAGCAGACCACAGCATCTCCCAACACAAGGGCAGATAGAAGGGTTGCCGGAAAGATAAACCGAACTTTTCGGCGTGTCTGCCAAGGACAGACGTTACTATACAAGGGAGAAAATTGTCTACCACCCCAGAACAAGCAACAATCTCGCCAAAAACTTACCATTTATGACCAATTATTCTGTGAATTTATGAATGTAGCATGCATGTTTCCTGTACGAAACTAATTTTAGGAGATGACTTCCGATGATGGCCGTAGACCTATTGGGACGACCTGAAATTATTTTGAGTTTCTGATTTTTCAATAAATTTTATCTCTCGCAATATCTAGAAAAGGTCGCATGAAGGTTACCCTAACGGTCAAAACTCAGAAAAAATTCTGAAAAGATAGACCGAGTCAGATCTTGGAATAACTCTGAAAAAAATTCCAGAGAATAAATTTTGATCCACCCATCCAAAGAAAATATTTAATTGTATAAAAAAACATCAATCCAGAACAAAATCTTAATTCATCCATTACGTTGGAAAATCCCGTACTTCTCTATTCCAATTTTGACCAGTGACAAAAAAGGTCAGTAACTGGTCAAAAATGGAATAGAAAAGTACGGGATTTTAGTGAGCTGGGCGACGACGACTACAGACCAACTGGACAACGTCAATGTGGTCAAGCTCGTACCGCGCAACGATCTGCCAAGGCAGATTGACCACGACTACACATAGCTACCCCACTGGATAGAGTAAAACTGGGCCTCGTGTACCGACTTCTTCTCCCTTAACTTCGTCACACTGAATGCTGGGGCCGATCTATCCAGAGGGGAGAGGAGAAAGACCATCATACACTCGGCCGTTCAATTCTTGATACGGGAGCCGTATATATGGGAGCAGGAACTGTCGGAGCAACTCCTTTAGGCGACGATGAAAACCATGTGCTTGGCACTTACGGGGTGTATGCACTGGCATCGATATTTAGAAATAATAGTGATAAAGTTGTGCACGAAGGCAAAGAAGGTCATTCTTGCTTTTAGAACGCAAAAATGCGAGGACGTGTGAGGATGAACAACTCAGGCACCGATGAAGACAAACAATCGTGTAGCAATCCCCAACTCGTCTCGCTCGGCCTTGTAAGCGTGCGCGGGTCGTTCTTCTTGAGCAGATCCGACGACTACAACATCAAGGGAATCGAACTTGGAAACGGCGCGCTTGATGTCAACCATGAGAAAGTAATATTTGTTTGACTGAGAGCCCTTGTACACCCACTCCAAAAAGAAAGAGTATACTACTGCGTTCCCCAAAAAGTGAAAGATTCATTTCTGCCATTGTTCCGAACCAAGCTAAAATTTTTAATCTTGACATTGGTATGCGAAAGGGATCGATTTTGACCAGATTAGCAAAATGACGCAAAATAGAGGCTAAACTGGCCAAATCTGATATTTGTCAATTTTATGTGCAGCAAACAAGCACGTTCGCGCCCGTAACTTTTGCAATAGATGTTGTTCTGAAAGCTTTGCACACCAATAGATAAAAATTGCCAGAGCAACACAGATCTACATTTCAATTTACATTTAAACCAAAAATCGGTATGTGCGCAACAAAAACACCGAATCTTCACTTGTTGCGGAACGGAGTACTGCACTACATACAGCTACATAGTTCACTAACGGAGAGCCACGCCGATCGGTCTACGCGTCCATCACAAGAGACACGATGTGTCTTTTAGGGCTTGTTCTCATTCGGTCCAGAAACTTGGCGATAGCCGGATAAACAGTCCGTGTTTCATCCAATCTCTACTAAAGTAGAATGAACGACACCGAGATTGAGGAAATTGCGCCTCGAACCAAGTTGTGTGTTCAACCTGCTAAAACCCCATCCAGAGGCTTTACAACCATGACGCAAACTTCTCTTGGAAAGCCATCATTGCAGCATCCGAAACAGTGGGACGAAATCCCGGTGATCCTCGTCGTCCGGTGCGCGATTCGACCGCATAATTAAAGTGAATGTTGATGGGTTCAACTTTTGTGCTGCATGTCATCTGGAGCATCTTGTTGCACTTCTTACATCACATGCACGCGTCGCTATCGACTTCCTCTTCGTGCCACACCTCTTCGTCCTTTCGTCTGGCCCCATTAAGCTATGTAGCCCGCGGCACCTTGGCTTGCTTGGTCGGGCGTCATCGCGCGTAGCGGAAGCGGCATGAACGGAGGGTGATCAAGAAGTGAATAATATGGTCTTACTGAACTTCAAGTTGATAGAGGTGGAACCATGCATATGCGAAGCGGGCAGCGGGAATGGAGGCATGGTCTTCATCAATTTGGAGTCAATAGAGTTAGAACCTTGCAAATGCAAAAGCGAGCAGCGAAAATGAAGGTGTTGTCGACGGAGATGTTTGAGCAGCGGCTTCACGTGCGTTCCGCGGTACCATTCACCCGTTTTACAGTGTGGTTTGCACACCAATCAAATACAACGGTGGCTGTCAAGGTTTCATCAAAATTGCTAAAATGATGGTGATAACACCTATTTTATATTTTATACTCTTTGAGAGTGAGGTTCAATTTAACCCCACGTTCCGCCCACCGCAAGGTGTGCTCAAACCCCCTGCCGAATTGAAAATCCCGGGTTTTCTACAACACGGGACGGTGTATCAATTTGGTCTGAGTGGTCGCAAGGTCGGAAACAAGAAATTCCATCCCTCTCAAAACAAAGTAAAATTTCCAGTTTGCTGGTGGGTGAATGTGAATTTTAGCAAACAAATATCACATTTATTGTATCGAGCGATACTGAACTGAAGCCTCTGGCCCTGCCTTCAGAATCAGAATCTTCTGAGTCAGAAGGACTTTTTCGACTCTCCAATTCTCTCAGGGACATATCTTCAAAGGTAGACCAAGTCCCGCACAATTTTTCACAAGGTGAGGTGGACTTTTGTAGATGTATATAATAATGTGGTCCACTCAATATTACCTGTCATAAAAAGTTGATGTGATCGATAACACGAGAAAGATGAGAATCTACCTGAGCTGCATTCTATGTTAACTGTACTGTCCGGCCGATCAGTATATGATAAGCACTCACTTTCACTTCTCACATCGCTTATAGACGACCACAAGCACGCATGAGACTCCAGCCCTCACCCATCTTTGCCTTCACCTCAACTTTGGACGACTCTACTGGCAGTTGTCCGTCTTCTTGCTCCAACTTTGAGAGCTGCATGCGTGCTATCACCCCAGCTCTTGTTACGCCAGATTGTGTCGCTGGTACTGCTGACGGTTGCTACTGACATGTGAGACAAATGCAGCTGCTGGAAGACATAAAAGTGGTCGGGGTGGATCGCCTAGCTCATAAGCCGGCGTCAAGTTATCACCGAGGGGCCCTCCGACGCGCATGGCGCACGTATGCTGACGGACGAATTGACTTTGCGCCGAAGATTTGCGCGGAACCCCTCATTTTGTGCCTGGTAGCCCATGTACGTGGTTTGCTTCATAGCGACGCAGCCGTTGGTTGGTGAGATGTCAGCTGCGGAGTGTAATGGTTCCTTGGTTTGGGCAGTAGTGGCAGACTAAGCTCGCATCCGGACTGAGCACTAGCTTTGCAATTCATCATCCTCCACACACTTATACATACACAGTACGCGTGTTGTGTTCTGCGCGAACAGCAGCGGCTCCGAACGGCTCCAGTAACAGGAGTGCAGCGTGTATTCGCTTTGATCCTGCTATCGATCTTTTGCAACAATACCTGTACTATCAATAACCCTACAATTAACCTTTTGGTGCATAAGAGAAAAGTCATGTATTTTACGATAGTTGAAATTCAAGGCTCATAAGATCTCTTTATCCAATCTGTTTTTCTGCATCAAAGCCCGTCCACTGGTCCATCGCCTCTAATACCACCCAAGCGCTGTTGCGGATTCGATCGGCCTCGGCTTCACGAGTTACCACCTCCAACGCTACGGAACCCGCAGTCCATGTCGGGGTAATTTTCAGGGTGGCTGGTGTCCGGAGCAGTGCGCACCGAAGCTGATCGAAATCGTCGCGCCGTATGCCGCATTCAATACTGATTGCTGAGTGTGCCCAAAGCATGTTGCAGCTTTGTGACTTGCTTGCTTGCAGCGGCTGCATTTGTACGTTTTGAGTGCATGTTCCTCCTCTGATCGGCACTAGCGCTGCTGTCCGGATCGCTTGAAGGAGTCCAACGGCTGGCCGCAATGATCAGGAGAGCCAAGGTGCTCTGCTGGTGTCTCGATGTACGCACCACCGAATGACATCAAGAACGACGTCACAGGGTAGCGCTTGTCGAACACACGAGTCGGCACGTCGAGTTTGTTCAGCTTTCGAAGTACTGTTGTATGGTGTCGATGCGGGATACCCTCTTAGTCATTATAGGCGCATGTTCAACTCAAGCCTGGTGCGTCGACGAGGCGCTAGGAACCACCGATGTGGGACACAAAGTAGATGGAGCCGGGGCTTGCGAGTACGGTGTAAGCTGGTGCTTGTTCCGTTGACGTTGCATTTCATAGTCGCATACGGAGTGATAATGGGCGTAGAGGACGTCCGCGCGGAGAAAAGCTAGTTGCGGGCACGCGTCTTGACCGTGAACCCCGCGGTCGCGGTCTTGAGCATTATAAACGGAGTGCCGTGCAGCACACCAGTTTGAAAGAGAGCGCTTTTGTCGGACTCCAAGAAGTTTTTACTGCGTCACCTGAACAATCGTGCTGGGAGAAATCTCGTCGCCAGGATTCTGGGGTGTAAAGCACGATCACCTCTGGATTGCAATCACATTAGCAGCAACCTTGTTAACGACCCGTAGATTGTGTAAGGAGCCAGCAATATGATCGTCGATCTATTGTACCAAGCACAATTGTATGGCTTTGCTTTAA
>JAASFJ010000729.1:0-16512 GCA_023333755.1 Globisporangium uncinulatum
GGCTCCGCACCTCGAGCGAGAGCAGCGGCAAAGCCGCCAAGAAGGACGCCTTCTACAACACTTTCGTGCCTGCTATCGCACCTCTCGATCAGCAGCAACTTCAGCACCATCGCAGGCTAGTCAACCGGATCGAGGCGGCACCAGAGGACCAAGTGAAAGCCCACCACCTAAATGAAGAGATTGAGACGCGACTGGCAGAGCTGCAGCGCCTCGAGATCGACTTCAAGGCTGCGGAGCGTGCAGTGCACTCTGGGACGCCAGCGTTCGACAAGATGAAGCAGTTCCTCGTCACACTCACAGTGTTGCGTGCGAAAGAAGAGGAGACGCGACGGTTCTTCGTCAAGCAGAACGCGCTCCTCACGCAGCAGCACCGCGAGATGCGAGACGAGACGCTGCACACACGCGCTCAACTCGATTTCTTTGTCGACGGCTTCACGAACCTCCGGCTGCGCCACGACGCACTACTCGTTAAGTCAACACAGATGCACGCAGAGAGCGAAGTTGCGCAAGAGGTGTTTTTATCGCTGAGTGCCCACGAGAGCCACTTTGCGGCAGTTATGGCGCATACGCTGGACGATCAACGCGCGAGAAACGAAGCGCTGCAAGCGCGTGTCGACTTAGCGACCGAGACAATCCGGATGCTGGAGCAGAAGCAGACGCAGCTCATGGACACAATCAGTCAGCTGAAACAGGCGCGAGGGGACGCGAAGAAGGACGCACACTGCTACAAGCGCCAGCTACGCAACTGTAAGCGCAAAGTGGCAGCGATGGACCAAGCGAGCACGGACTACACCTACTTCCGCGCCCAAGCAGTGAACCTGCGCCAGGCATTCGCGAGTCTGCTTGGGTACCTTCGTGAGGCGATCCTGCGCGACACGAAGACGTCAAAGCAGACGCTTAGTAAGGAGGCGCTCCGGATCATCCAGCAGGCGCTCAGCGGACCATTAGACCATACAGTGGCTGGCAGTGGAGACTTGTTGACGGCTAAGTCGACAACACGTGGTCGA
This sequence comes from Globisporangium uncinulatum, assembly GCA_023333755.1. NCBI lineage: Eukaryota > Oomycota > Peronosporomycetes > Pythiales > Pythiaceae > Globisporangium > Globisporangium uncinulatum. Next base: position 1,008 of record JAASFJ010000729.1, read on the forward strand.
GCTCAAGACGATGATGACGTTCCTGGGACTCGACCGCGAGATACTGAAATCACTGTGATGCCGAGAGTGCGCAAGCAAAGAACGCACGTGAAGGGAGACTTGGAAGAAGACGTACGCGGAGTCCTGCTTCTTGGCGGCTCGTCGGACAGTGAGAGTGCGCAGTGCGCGTCGATCCTCGGAGCGAAGTTCAAGTACGCGCTGATCGATGTCCGTGAAACTCTGATAAGCTTGGAGGGAGCTGCAGTCGCAAAGCTCACGGAGCAACAGAGTGAAGACTTAGTTCGAGGGGTGACGGCATCACCAGAGAGACTTGCCTCGTCCACGCAGTCACTCTCAAATCTCTCGGACGAACAATCACCACTTTCGATCGAAACGTACCAGTTGGAGCTGCAGCGCCACATCCAAGACAAGATGCAGGGGCGACATGCGACGGGGTTTGTCCTCTACAACTGGGAGTTCACCGCCCGTGACGTGAACCAACTGATCGCGCTCGGCTTTCCTGTCGACAGCATCGTCGATCTGCACAGTCCGGTGGCGCTCTCAGCTGCCACTCCGAGCGTCCCTCGTCCCGCGCTCGTTCAATGGGAGAAAGCGGGAGCGCCAACAGTGCAGACGACCGGACTTCATCCTTCGTCTCGAGGCAAAGCTGTGGCCACACAGTCACCACCCGTAAAGCCGAGCGGAGCTCGAGCACCAAGCGGAAGCGCGAAGAACGTTACACCATCGCCAAGCTCACCGACTTCCAGACCGTCCGGGAAAGCGACGCCTGCGTCTCCGACCGCGAGAGGGACGACGAGGCAGGCGGAAGCACCAACGACGCCTGAAAGCGCAAGGCGGACAGTGGATCCGACCGGAAGCCCAGCGATTCAGCCGAGCTCACAGCCTGGCAAGCGACCTGCTGCAACGCTGCAGAGGGTCCCGAAAGTAGCTGGAGAGAAGAGGATGCAGATGGTTGTCGACCGCAAAGCAGCTTTCAAGGGCATGCTGCATCTGTACCGACAGGTCGGACAAGCGACCTTCCCAGAAGAGCGTGTGGAGCGCATTCTCGAGACACTCGAGCAGCAGCGAGAGCAACGGCTTGCGGCACCACGTGTACAGTGGGACGAGACGAGTGCACGGACGAGCGAGCTGCTCGCAATGTTTGCAGAAGACGTCCATATGGTGCTGGTCGTAGAGCAAGAGATCCGCAAGCCAAAGAAGCTAGGTGAGAGCTCCGCAGCTCCTCCGTCCTCTCGAGGAGCAGCGGGAAGTCCGACAAAGCCTGGCGGAAGCTCAAGTCGGTCGACCAGCCCTTCAAAAGCGTCACCAGCAAGAAAGCCAACGACAGTAACGGCGCGCGGGTCGTCCAAGTCACTTACGAAGCCGACGCCCGCAGCTCGTGGTTCAGGGGCGTCTGCCGCCGCAACGAGTCGGCGAGTTACGTCCACTGCCACGTCGTCGTCTCCTCTCGGTGGGCGATCTGGAGTCGGCGCCTCCTCTCCAGATAAAAGTCATCGCGCATCAGTGGCAACGTCGTCACCAAGTGCTCGGAAGAAGGTTGCTGGTGGGAGTTGAACAGGACTAAGCCATGGTCTGTATGATCAGCATCACATTCGCTTCGGTATCGGTATCGGTATCGCTCTCGCAAAGTTTTCCCGCGGTGACAGCAGATCGAAATAATCGGCACGACTCCACATTTTGCAAGATCTCCAAGAGTATTGCGAGTGTGGTCATGTGATCCAGAAGGACTTGACGCGGGCGTCCTGACTCCATAGTTCTCGTAAGTCTGCTGAGGCAGGTTGAGTGGGTCGCTTCTCGACTTCCGTTTGCTAAGTCGACACTGTTGATTTTGTAAACTGTACAGTGGACTTCACATTTCAAATGCAATTTTGCAGAGTTTGTGGAGTGAGACTCTCACTGTGAGTGCGGGCAAATCAATCTCGCAACTGTCAATGATGGCGCGCTTGCTCTACGTCCTCTCACCAGCCAAGACGCTCGACATGGCACGCGCCGGTGTGAAGCGCTACAGCGACCCAGCTCTGCTGAGCGACGCGCACGTACTGGTGCGGCCACAATTCGCATATACGTCACGCTTGATGCGTTTTGCACTATGGTCACTCACGTCCTTTGCCACATTTGTTTGACAGGTCGAGCAGCTCCGAGAGCTCTCGCAGGCGCAGCTCAAAAGCTTGCTGGGCGTCAGCGATGCGCTCGCGAAACTCAATCGCCAGCGGTACGTCCGTCCGGTGCTGCCTTGGCTAGAGAATCCCGCCAGTCGTGCGAGACCGACACACTGAGGTGGTTGTTGATATCGTTCGTGTTGGTTCAGCTTTCAGAGCTTCGACATGAAGGTGGACGAGGCAAACGAACCAACGCCGAGCGACCACAAGAAGCAGGCGGTGTTGGCGTTCAACGGACCTGCGTACCAAGGTACACGGGCTTGTGACTGCTCACTGTTGCTTCGAGTCAATAGCGATGGGAACGTGACGACTGGGCGTGACTTGGAACCAACCACCCAACCACGTAGGACTCGCGGCACTGGAGCTGACGGACAGCGACCTCGAGTACGCACAGGACCACTTGCGCATCCTCTGCGGCCTCTACGGTACGTCCTGGCTCCGTTGCTTCGCGATATTCACACAGACTGAGACTCCTCCTACTTTAGGCATCCTTCGTCCACTCGACTTGATCCAACCGTATCGGCTCGAGATGGGGCAAAAGTTCGCCAACTCGCGCGGCAAAGACCTGTACGCGTTCTGGGGTCCAACGCTCGCAGCCGCAATCAACCGCCAGTTTGACGCCGCTGGCCCCACCACTGGGAGCAAAGTGCTCGTGAACCTCGCGTCGCAAGAGTACTTCAAGAGTATTCCGCTCGACGCACTCGACGATGACGTCCAAGTCGTCGACTGCGTCTTCCAGGACGACGGCAAAGTCAAGTCAGTGTACGCAAAGCGCGCCCGCGGTCTCATCGTCCGGTACTTGATCCAGAACCGCGTAGAGTCGGTCGCTGGCATCCAGGCGTTCGACCTCGAAGGCTACGCGTTTGCTGCGAAGGCGTCGAGTGCGACGACGTTCGTCTTCACCCGCACTGCAGCGACGCAAAAGGCGGTGCTGAAAGACATCCAAGCCAAGGCCAAGCTCGCGAAAGCAGCTGGTAATACGCCAGCCGATACTGTCGAGACCTGCAAGGCGGAGGACGACAGGGTGGAGGCTGAAGCGGAAGCTGCAGCCAAACCGCTGCGGACTCGAGCGGCTGGGAGGAAGAAACGGAGAACAAGGTGAGCGGAGCCAGCAACTCATTGCGTGGGCTCCTTCCAGCTTAGAAGAGCCCCCTCACGACACTGTGGCGAGAGAGCGAGAGGGAGACGCTGGAAGCAGTCGATAAATACCAAGTCGCTCCCTCATCGCTCAAAGTGGCTGAAGTTCGCTTGCCAGCCGTAGACGAGGCCAATGAAGAGCAGCACACACGTCAGCACAGCGCTGATCAAAGACGAGAACGCGTACGCAATTGAGAGTGCGAGGCACGCGATCGGGACCAGCAGCGCGAGCACCATGAACGCCACGTGTGCGTCCCCACAGAGCTTCGTGGGCCGGAGGAGCTCTTTCTGGGTGACCCGCAAGCGGATGGCTGCGAGCACGAGCGTGAGGCTCCCGAGTCCGCCGAACGCGTTCGCAATCCGCGCCATGTCGTCGCACTCGAGGTTCACCATAATGAGCATCACGGGCAAGCTGAAGAAGATCGCACTCTGCGGCGTCGCCTGTACTGACGTGTTTGTACTGCAGAAGTATCCAAAGAGAGACACGTCAGCTTCAGTAGACGACCCCATCTGGCGACTGCACGAACGTACATGCCGACCCCCATGGGTCCGAACCGCTTGGTCATCATCCCACTCGCGAGGAAGGCGCTGGAGAGCAGACTCATGAGGTAGAGTCCACTGGCGCTGCACACGAGCAGCGCTCCTGCGAGCACGTGCATCGCTGGACCGCCGAACGAGAGGAAGACAGCGGCGACCGAGTTGCCCGTCCACTCGGTCCACTTGGGGTCCCGACTCGCGACTGCGACGGCCATCGGCACAAAGTACGTGAGCGGGACGAGTGCGAGCGTAAAGAACAGGACGCGGCGGTACGTTGTCGCAGGATGCTGCACTTCGGTCGCGAACACCGAGACGTTGTGGAAGCCGTGGTAGCTATACGTGAGGTTGCTCAGAAGGCTCACAACGTCCACGTGAATGCTCCGAGAAGCGCTCGCGGACGCTGACGACTGACGGGCAAAGAGACTCGCAACGCTGCCGTCTGAGTACCGTACTTCGACCACGTCGTCCCAGTCCCGAGCGACGATTGTGCCACTGATGACTTGCGTCTAAAGGAGGAAGACGAGCGAGGAGGGAGTGAGCGTTCAGACTTCCTGGTGCCCACCCATTCATCGTGCGGTCCTGTGCAGTACGACGTACGAAGTAGATCGCCAGCACTCCAATGAGCAGCACCGACACGATCTGCCCGACCCGGCGGAGACTGAAGAACCCGAGCAGTGCGAGGACGATTGGGAGTCCTTGGCGCACAATCTCTTCAGCCGTCGACCGGTCTGGACCGCCAACGTTGTCGGCAAAGAACGCGACTGTGAGCGACGAGATGAGTGCGCAGCTGACGCAGTTCGCGACCCACGTCCAGTAGCCGGCTTGGAAGCCCCAGTGGGGACCAAATGCGAGGGCGATCCAGTACGCGTGGCCGCCTGGAGCGAACGACAGAGTGAGTCGTGTGGTTCCAGAGGCAGACGGTTGGCTCAGAAGCCTGGAGTCGTGTGACCACACTGTCTGATCCATAGAGTACCTGCTTCTGGTATGGCAGTCACAAGCTCTGTGATCACAAAGCACAAGGGCACAAAGAACAGGACTGGGAAGACGAGAAGCGCAATGAAGCCGACTCCAGGTCCGCTCTCTGAGACCACCATCCATGACCAGTACAGTGGCAGCAACCATGTGAGCTATTCGTACTTAGCAGAAACCATAATTTCTCTGCAGAAATCCAGAGATGTATACAGAGAGATGTATACACACACCTGTGATGATCGCCTCGGAGCTGATGGGACCGCCACACGTTGCGAAGAACCCGAGCGCGAGCAGCGACAAGGTCGAGAGCACACGTGTGCGGGCATTGGCCTTTGCCTCCGCCACGTACAGCCGCTCAGCGCCGTCCACTTCGCTCTCCATCACGACGAACTGAGACGCGTCGCTCGGCGTACTCGCACTGCAGCCACCGCACCAGCGCATTCATTCATTCATTCAGCCGCAGGTTCGTCAGTTCATCGTCACGCGGATTCTGGCTCCACGACTGCTTCATAAGCGCAAGTGAAGCGCAGACGCACTCGGAGATGCGGCGGGTGTGGCCTGTTTCGAACGCGATGTCGGCTGGGCCGTCGCACAAGCGCGACGTTGACCCGAAGCACATTCAAAAGCGAGCGAGCGAGCGAGGCAGCGTGTGACGATTGCAGTGAGTGAGACAGCGAAGAACGGGAGCGTGCGACTTGCTGAGTGGTGGCTGGCGGCCGTCCAGGCTTTGTAGAACCGGCGCTGGGCTCGCAAGAACCGAGTTGAGGAGCATGTGGCATGCATGGCATGTCGACGGCACGTGGTCGAATTCAGTCGTGGACCAGTTCGAGGTCTGTGTTGTTTGACTTGGGATAATTCTCGCCATAAGCTTGCATTTTGGAAGAAAGCCAGGAATCATGCGGCCGCCACACTGATCATCCCACAGTCTGATCTGGTCGGGTGGCACTCATACTTTGTTCAAGTCAGACATAGCTTCATCAATCTAAGCTCTTCGTCGAGTGCCACATTCAGAGTGTGAAGAAAATAAGGTAATTGTGTACCCATGTGGTGTGGTCGGGATCATCTTCGACGAGCTCAGCTGCCGCCTCGCACTCCAAAGACTGCGAACCACCTCTCCCTCGACGGCGCGAGCTTCTCGACCGCAGCCGCTCTCCGCCCTTGCACCCCCTCTCTCACGCACTCGCGAGAACGCCACTTGCAGCACAAGAGCTTCTCTGCATCTCAATGGCGAGCGCCGAGCAGCCGCTGCTGCCTACGAACGTGCCATCGAACGGCTACGCCTCCTCGGAAACTGGCGGTGTGCCACGCCGCAGGCGCTTCGTCGACCGCTACGGTCGCTTCCAGCAGTCACACGGCTCCTATAGGTGCGGTAGTGAAGTCGCGTTATGGTATTCGTGCTCAATGGTTCGATATCGCACCGACTGATTGGGGACGTTGTGATCACGGATCTCCAGTGTGTCGCGCTCGGGTGGCGACTGGCGCCAGATCTACTACGAGGACGTGTTCAACACTGTGATCCACACGAAGACCTCGCGGATCGTCACGGGCATCTTCGTGCTGGTGCGTACCGTGTAATCTATGGCATTGGGTCGTAGTGAGCTGACTGACCAACTGAACGGCCTTGGAATCTCTCTCTTCAGTACTTCTTCATCATCTTCTTGTTCGCGGTCCTGTACCTGAACATTTCGAAGCGGGAGGAGGCCTGTCACGTGGGGCTCTCGACGCTCATGGAAGCCTACATCTTCTCGCTCGAGACGATTGTGCGTACGCCTCTGGTCGCTGGCTCTCTCTCTCCTACAGACATGCAGAACATACTACTGACGTCTGCGGTTGGTGTGTGTATACATGTGTATACCAGATGACGATTGGCTACGGAGCGCCGACGAACGACATTTTCTACGGCGGCTGCAGTTCGATGGCGACGCTTCTGACGCTCGAAGTGCGCTGTCGACTTACTATACAGTGTGGTCTCTGTGGCGTATACACCCTCTCATGATCGCCACCCTCCAACCGTTGGCTGCCGTGCGACTGCAGTCATTCGCCGGCATCTTCTTGGACTCGATCTGCATCGGCATGTTCTACGCTCGCTTCTCGCGTGCGAATGTACGTCGTCGTGACTGGCCATGGGCTCGTTGGCTCGTCGGCTCGTGGGGTTTTTGACTGACGAATCGCATGCGAGCATATCCGCTCTGTTAGAAACGTGCGAACACCATCATTTTTTCCAACTCGGCCGTGATCCGCAAGATCCGTGGGAGCTACTACCTCATGTTCCAAGTCTGCGAGCGCCGCAAGCACCAGCTCGTCGAAGCGCACATCCGCCTCTACGCCGTGCGCCACGAAGCCGAAGACGACGACAACGACGGCTTTGAAAGTCTCTTCCAGTGCCACCAAATGCGCGTCCAGCAGCCGGACGACGACACCGGCGCGATGCTGCTCATGGTGCTGCCGCAAGTGATTGTGCACCGCATTGACCCGTGGAGCCCACTGTACCCGCCCGAATGCCTCCCGGACGACGGCCACCACCCGAGCGTGTGTCCGTCGTTCCCAGACCCGTCACAACGGACGATCGACATGGAGAACGGCAACCGCGACGGGCTCCCGTCTGGAGCAGCGCTGCCGTACAAGGTGCCGACGCGCGCACAGCTCGCGAGCCACTTGCGCAAGTCGGAGCTCGAAGTGATTGTCGTCCTTGAAGGCATCGACGGGTCGACGTCGAACACGATGCAAGCGCGGCACTCGTATACGGACGCCGAGATGGCGTGGGACACGACGTTCGTGAACTGCGTCTCGAAGACGTCAACGGGTGTGCACATCAACTTTGACAAGTTCCACTTGCTCAAGCCTGTGCCAGAGGACGTTACGCGCTGCAAGTCCGTCTCGATGTTTTAGGAGTGTCAGCTCACTTGGTGTTGACCATGTGTGCCAAAATCTACCGGCACTGGACGCCTACCAAAACTAGCATATCGCCTCGATTAAGCGTCGCATTATACTTGGCATAAATGCTGACATAAATCTGGTGAGACGAAAAATCGTCTCATTAAGCGCCCCAACCCCTAGATTTATGTCACCTCCAGAGCGTGTGTCGACATAAATTTAGACTCGAACTTTGTAGCAAAGCCCTCGCAAACATTCCTGCTGACATATCCGAGCAAGTCCCACGGCATATCCGTGCATATCGGGGCATAGCCGGGGAATTCCAAGGCACATTCGTTTTTTAGTAAAACTCATACAAACAAGCAACCACCCAAGCATGAACAAGCAGGACGTGTTCATGACAACTCGTGGAGATGAACGACTCAAGCATCATGTAATATGGAAGGAGAATACTGTACACACTTAACGGAGGCTGTAGCTTCTATCAAAGGATCAAGAGTGTGTTGTCAGTCAAGTCTCGCAGTGAAAGTGAGTGGTGAGCACGCGTTTACCGTCACCGGTATGCCACCGATATACCGATATATGGGCAAACATTTTTTAAGTGACTTCCTGCTGATGTCGGGTGACATATCCGTCGATATGCCGGTTTTGAAGTCGATTTTTCTGGAGGCCTAGATTGAACTTGACATAAAAGTCAGCATAAACTTGGCATAAAAGTTGACATTAACCATGACAATGCAGGTGACATATGCCGGTTTTGGTAGGCGTCCACTGCCGGATGATTTTGTGTGTTGCATTGGATCTTTTTCCATCCCACCGCCGTATAGTGTATACCTCCAACCCACTTTCGCTCTTTGCGGGGTCGCAGATCATTTCTACTTCCATTGACCTCTTGGTCGTCAGCTGCACTCGCTCACCATCAATGCTGCGCTCGCTCGCGGCGTTCGCGCTGCCGCTCGTCGCGATCGCGGCGGCTTCTTCGCCGCCCCCCGACGCGCACGAGACGCTGCTGCGCGCCGCGCACCCAGCCAACTACGACAACAGCTCAATGCACATGGTATTCAGCGTGAGCTGCGATCAGGCGCACCGGCTCCTGCTCGCGAGCGTGCTGCAGGACTCGGCCATCCGCGTGGGACAGAAGGGGCCGATCACGCAGATCGTCGCCGGCTGCTCGGACGAAGAGAAGGCTGCGATCGAGCAGGAACCGCGCTTCTACTACGACTTTCGCGTGCACTTTACGCCGTCGTACTCGCCGCACCCACGGCCAGAGATCGACGACGCGTACACTCCGTACAACAAGCCGTTCTCGCTGCGCCACTTTCTCCAACACGCAGAGCCGGCCGTGCAGCACGAGACAATCGCTCTTGTGGACGGCGACTTCGTCTTCTTCAAGCCGCTCGAAGTCAACACGGGCCGCAACATGGCCAAATACTACAAAGGCTCGCGTGAGCCAACGACTGTGACCGACGAAGTGCGGGACGGCGTCGCGATCGCCCAGGACTGGACGCTGTACATGGGCAGCGGCTGGTTCGGCAACGACACGCTCAAGGCGCTCGTGTGCGCTGGCAAACCGTGTCTGAACGTCACAGCGGACGACGCGCGCGAGTTCTACGCCGGCACTGGGCCGCCGTACATTCTCACGCGTACCGACGCAGCGAAGTTCGTGGACGACTACTGCGACTTCGTCGTCCACGGGCGGCAGCTCGCAGGCTCGGACGAGTGGATGACAGAGATGTTTGCGTACGCAGCTGCGGCTGCGAACCACGGCATCAAGCACACGGTGCTGACGAACTTGGGCGTGACCCACCCGAACATCGCAGGCGACGGCCAAGAGTACTGGACGTTCATTGACCCTGCGACGTTCGTTGCGAACCCGTGCGCAGACCCGTTTGAAGTCGCGTTGCCAGAGGACCCACCCGTTGGTGTGCACTTTTGCCAGCACTACAAGTTTGCTGACCACGGACGGTACTTTTACAAGTACGCACTGCCCCTTGAGGTCGTAAGCTGCGGCGCCATGATGCTCGCAGTGCCGCCGGCAACGGAGTATACACAGATTGCGTCGATGGAGGGCGACGAAGCCGCACGGAGCAAGAAGCGTCACGAGGTCTGGGCCGAGTGCACGCTCACGAAGACAGTGAACCAGGCGCTGCGTCGCATCAAAGCCGCGCGGTGCGGAGCTGGCGGCGCGAACACTTTCCACGGACTCGAGCTGGTCGAGAAGGCGTGACGACTTTGAAGTGGAGGTATACGCAAGTAGTATACATGTTAGAACACAGTATACGGTACATACACTCTGTATACTTCACTTCATTTTGTTGCGCTCGTTCACACCATGGGTCGCGCGTATGACGGGAAGAAGCGCTGGACGGAGACGGTGCTGCGCGCAGGTCGCGGCGCCACCTCCGCCGCTAGCAGCAACACCGGCGGCAATGGCCGCAAGCGCTTCTCTGGCCGCAAGCTGAAGCTGAGCGCCGCCATGCGCCGCGTGGACGACGAGACGCGCGCCATCGTGCGCAACGCGCGTCTGGACGCGCTCGAGGGCGATGGCGGCGGCACTGGTGGTGGTGCAGAGGACGAGGACGCAGCCAGCGACGGCGCGTACGTGGACGAGGAGGACGGTGGCGCCTCGAAGGACAAGAAGGCAGCGCGCAGTCGCAGCAAGAAGGTCGCAGTCGGGTACGTTCGTCTGTTCGGTCCACGTATTACACGTAAGGAGGCAAAGGAACCCACTTCTCTCTCTCTTCTGATTGCGACTGCGTCAGCACCAAGACAGGCAGGAAGTGGAAGGTCAAGAGCCTCGCCCAGCTCGTGTTTGAAGAGCACGGCGCAGCTGCAGACCTCGCGCCAGACGCGCCGCCAACGTACCTCTCAGTCGCAGCTGCGGCCTCGACTCGACCAGCTCGGCGGTTCTGCTGCGTTTGCGGCTTCTTTGCGCCGTACGCGTGCACGCGGTGCGGCTCGCGGTACTGCCGCATTAAGTGCGGGGACCAGCACAAAGAGAGCGGGTGCCTTAAGTTCGGTCTATAATCTACTGTCTTTAGTTATATATGCGTCAGTTGGTCGGTGAGACTGCTGTGAGTGTGGCTGAGAGCGCGACCCGAGTCGGTCGCAGCTGCGCGTCGGTCTCGTCTTCCAGGACGTTGAACGGGTCCGGACACTCGCCGTTCTCCGAGTCGGCGAGCGTCCGGCGCGTGTGGCAGACGACGAAGCGGTCGAGGAACGTGCGGTCGGCGACGTCGCGCAGCTCTGCGAGCGTCTCGGGCGCCTGCGTGAGCATGTGGACAGCAATTCGGCGCGTCGCTTTGAGAACGACTACCGAGACACGGACAGCAACGGGTGGGCGAACATGAGTCGTCACAACAGGCTGAAAGGCTACCCAGTGGTTGGTCGGACAGAGAGCGGCTGAGACTGAGACGCACCTCCAAACTCCATGTACGAAGCGTTCGTCCGGCGCCACGTCGCGTCCATCTTGACGAGCGCTGATGGGTTACGGTACAGTACCAACCAACGAGCCAACCACCCATCACACAGCCACCACATTAGACAGCGATGATCAAGAGACCCCTCCACTCCACACAGACGCACTGTAGTAGAAGAGCTGGAAGAACGCCGAGGGGTCTTCAAAGAGCGTCCAGTGCGCTCCTGGCGTCCGGTCGAACTCGCCATTCCCGAGCTGGAGCAGCCCCGCGAGCATGCACGTCAAGTTGATCCCAGCCACGCACACGGGGTACCACCGTTTGCCTTCGGCCGGCTTCTGGGCTGCTGCAATCGCCCGCATCTGCGTCGGGAACGCTTCGAACGCGTACACGAGGCACTTGAGCGCGAGGACGCCGCCGCCCCGAAAGTCCGTGTCTGGGGTCGCGCTCTGGAAGCCCATGGCGACCCAGCCGTCTGAAACGCGCGCGAACTCCCGTCTCGGGAACGGCGGCTCCAGCACGGAGGCAGGAGTAGCGTTGTCGCCTCCGACTGTATAGTCGGACGAGACAGACGAGCGTTTGCGCAACACTGGCACCGGCGCGTCCTGGTAGACTGCGTCCCAGAGACGCTGGAGAAGGGTCTCAAAGAGCTCGTCGCCGGCTTCGCACTTGCGGTTCAGGTCGCGCTGGAGCACGCCGAGCTCGCTCGAGGCCACAGCTGACGGCACGCGCCCAGCGCCCGCTCCACTCTGGTTCTTCAAGCCTGCGATCGTGTGCTTGGCGTGCGTGATTGTCTGCGACGCAGACGACTGGAGCTGCTGGAGCTTCGCCGTCGCGACGAGCAGCAGGTCGTCGGCTGTTGGGTCGTCTTTCATTGTGAGCTTCCTCGCTACTGGTGTTGCGGGCAATCGGATCTTCTTGAGTGACCGCGAGACTGCCGACGAGCCGAGTCGCTGGCTCAGCTTCGCGTACAGTTCGTTGCCAGCGCTGCTCGCGCGGCTCCGGCGGCCACTCGACGACGGATGGGACGCGTCCCGCAACTCGACACGCTCAGCACTGAACGCGTTGCGGTTCGTCTTCTTAGCATCGTCGTCCAAGAGAACGTACAGTGTCTCGCACATTTCGCACTCCGTCAGCTGCGGGTGGTTCGCGAACGTGCACACGTGGCAAACCCAGCAAAGGCTGTCGTCCTCCAGCCGGGATGATGACGTATCGTCACTGTCCGAGTTCGCCGGCGACGCCTCTCGTCTCTCACGCTCGTGAGGAGCCGTGAGTCGTCGTCTCGTGGCTGCGTGGTCAGCGAGGATCTCCGCTTGGAGCTCTGCTGGCAGCGCGTTGAACACCTCGGCGTCAATCTCCTCGTCCTCGTCGTTTGTCGGCTGTACCGGTGCTCGGACACAGGCGAGGAGAGGCGTCTCGTCTCGCGCCGGCCGCGAGGGTAGCTGCACAACCGTCGGAGACGCTGGCATCCACGAGCCTCTGTCAGCTGCACTTCCACTGCTGCTGCGACGCTGAAGCGCATCCGTTTCACCGAGGACGTCATCGCCGTCGTCTTCGATCGGGACTTCAACGAGGACTCCGAGGCTCCCAGCCGCTGCTTTCTCTTCCAGTTCGTCACCCAATGAAACCAGCGGTGGCATCGACAGATGTGCCGCAGGCGTGGGGGTGTCGCGTCGCTTCTTCTGCTGGTGGGCGTCCATCGGCTCCATTGACTCGTGCTCTCTCAGCTCGGGGACTCGGAGGTTTTGCTTCCTGCAATTGCAGTTGTGACAACTGAGTTGTCAGAGAAATTGAAAAGCTCATGATCAGCTGATTATCGGTTATATTTATTTTGTGCACATTTCTGAAGCATCAGCTTCGGTTACAGATTAAAAATAGACATTTAGACATTTAGAACCCATGTAGCCATGTGTCTTTATGATTCAGATCTCGTGCGATACCATTTACCTATGCTACTAAAGGTGCTGGCCGTGTTCCGTGCAGTTGCCAGCTGCGGAGCGACCATGGACTGGAGAAAGATGTGACAGTTGAAGTAACTCTCAAACTCGTCATGACGGGTGGACAACGGGTGGACACACCCGAGCCGTGAGCTGCGGGTGTCCCGACTGTGTCGGCCTGGTATGCGACTTGAACGATGCTTGCGCCGCCACCGTTGCAACTGTACTTTGTTCTAGCTGGCGATGCTTGCGGAGGGCTGGTCGACGGACGCCCGCCAAACGTTGTCAGACACCTCGTTGATCTTCGATGCAACGGAAGTACAATTATTGTAGGTGTCCCTCGACCGTAACAACCCCGGCCCAAAGCCGGCAAGCGAAGTGCTGCAATGTAGCGGGCAGCGCAGACAGCAGTCGCGAAGAAGAGAGTGCCGGCAAAGGTCGGTCGCGAACAGCTTCCAAGGGCATGTACCAGCAGGTCGTGCTGGCGGAGTTCCCAGAAGAGCGCGCACTACAGTACAACAACGCATTCCTGAGAATTTTGAGAAGCGAGAGCAGCGATTAACCGCACCGCTTTGTGCAGTGGAGCAATAGCGTTGCGTGCTATGCTTGTGGAAGACGTCGGCATGGTGCTGTGTCGTACAGGAACATAATCGTAAGTCGAAGAAGCCAAGGTCTACATGTACTGTCCTCCGGCACTAGCTTCCAGGCGTCTTTGTTTTCCACCACGTCGTCGTCCCTCTTGTGGTGAAAGACGCAGGCATCGCCTTTGACGACGAGCTTGGCGACAACGTGGCTCTCTTCGCACTTTCACTTGGTGCTCGCGCTCCGCTCAGTTTCGCGGGTGGTGAAAGGGAGGGTGACGGCGTTGTCCGGGATTGCCTCAAGACGGAGAAGGATTCCCGACCGTTTGCATGGCTGGCGCTGCCGCTTTTCCCTCACGAACCAAAACGGGAAAATAAACTTTCGTGTCTGTGGATCTCGCCTCAAATGTGGTGCTGCAGCTCCAGTTGGTGCAACAGTACTTCAAACCACTTTGAAGTGGTGTTTGGATTTTTGGTGGAAGAACTCGCGTAATTGGTTCATCAAGACGAAGTCTCGAATTCGCTGGAGAAAGCACAATTCCACCACTGACCCACCCCATCCACTACGCACTCCAATCCTCGCTTTGTTTGTACTGAGCGAACGAAACAAAGATGTCGTCATGGCGCTTGTGGTGGTGGACAAGGAAAAAGCTGGCGCGGACCTCATCATTGATCACGATGGCGCAAAGGCACAAGTTCGAAGGGTAACTTTTTGATCCTCTGTCGTCCGTGATCGACCACAGATGATCAAGAAGTCGAAGATCGAGGTTTTTCGGGAGGGGAATCTTCGCGATCTTCATGCAAATGGTGTACCCAGCCACCAAACCACCACGTCAAGATTGTGGTAGTGGAGTAAGAGGCACAGACGCCAACAATCTCTCATTCCCCAATCTTTCATCCATTCCACAGCCCTCCAAGCCCAACGCACCACCTTCCAAGGCAACCAACTATGGTCTCGCTTGCCCATTGCTCCAAGTTGACCGCATTCGTCGCCGTCCTTGCCGTCTCCGCCGTCCAGGGCCTTGATGTCCCTTCGCGCCACTTGCATGTCAGGTAGAGGACGACTTCCAAGGCAAAATGCTCGCGGCCGTGAACGCTGAGCGCGGCAGAAACCGACTCTCTCCAATGTGTACCAACAAAAAGCTCCAGCGAGCGGCGCAGCTCCACTCGGAGGACGGCGAGCAAGAACTTTATGAGCCACGACGGATCGAACGGCTCCAACTTTGTCGACCGAATCAAGGCGCAGAGCTTCAGTTGGAACGGTGCGGCCGAGGACATCGCTGCCAGCCGGCACGACGTAGCGTCCGTGATGCGCGCGTGGATGGAGTCTCCTGACCACAGAGCGAACATCCTTGTCAACAACCAGTTCTTCGGCACGGGCTACGCTCACAGCGACTCGAGTACGTACAAACACTACTGGACGCAAGAGTTTGTGAACGGCCACGGCGAGTCCTGTGACTAAGGCTCAGACTCGAAGACCGTGTATTGTTCATCGGTACATGCGTTGCATTCGTAGAATGCATTCGATTCTATACCCCTTTGTGTGAGCTCAAGTGCTTGCTTCTCTTGCGACACACATCGTACTTGTACCAGCACTCAAAGCTCGCCAGAGCTTCACGGACATCGATCGGCGCGTACTCGAAAGTGCACCCCACGCTCCGCAGCCTTGAACTCGATCTCGAGGCGCTGCAGCTCTGCCAGTCGCGTCTCAATCTCTTCGTTCAGGTAATGGGCTTTTACGTGGTCCTCTCGTGCCGCCTCGATCCGGTTGACTAGCCTGCGATGGTGCTGAAGTTGCTGCTGATCGAGAGGTGCGATAGCAGGCACGAAAGTGTTGTAGAAGGCGTCCTTCTTGGCGGCTTTGCCGCTGCTCTCGCTCGAGGTGCGGAGCC
>JAASFJ010000730.1:0-16492 GCA_023333755.1 Globisporangium uncinulatum
TACACCGGCCACTCCGACACCGACAACGGCTGCTCCAGCCACTCCTGCGCCGACAACGGCTGCTCCTGGCACCCCCGCACCAACGACGGCAGCACCTATCACCCCAGCGCCGGCGACCGTCACTCCTGGCACCCCAGCCCCAACAAACACACTTTTCACCCCAACGCCTTCGACACCAAGTACAGTGACGCCGAATGAAGGAAGGCCTGAAATCGGAAAAGCCCCAGAACCAACTCCTTGCGAAACGCTGCCTTACAAGTACCCAACATCGACGCCGTCGCCCACCACGGCTGCGCTACCAGCGGAGACCCCGAAGCCGGGAGCAGCACCTCCGACTCCAACGAAAGGCGGAAGCATCGAAATCGACAAGAATACAGACCAGACACCGATGCCAACACCAGCAGCAACCACTTCCGCTCCAGCCACGTATCCGCCTGCAACTGGAGCGTACACTCCCAAAACCGAGAAGGACAACGTGCCAACTCCTGTAACGCCAACTCCAAGCAGCCCAGTTCCAGCAACCCCCGCACCGACGTCGTATGTCTCGAAGATTGAGATGGAAAAAGTGCCGCCAACTTCCGGTAAGGGTTTCGAGATCGCCCCACAGACGCCAGAGTCGACACCGTGCTCCTTGCCCCTCAAGTCGGAGGCACCAATCCCGGCGCCAACAACGCCAGTGACGCCAGCACCGACTTCTGCGTCGACGACACCAGCTCCTTCAGCTCAGACGCCAACATGCGTGAATCCGATCAAGTGTGCGACTCCGACTCTAGCGCTAACGACGCCACCGACAAGCGCACCATGTCCGGCGTTCACGCTGAAGCCGGAAACGCCCGCGCCCGTGACAGCAGTGCCGTTGCCCTTGCCGACACCCACACCGTGCGTCAATCTGCCGTTGAAGCCGTACGACTCGCCGACTCCAGCGCCAACTTCCAGCACACCAGCAACTCCTGCACCGACTCCATGCACCACCACCCTCACGCTGAAGTCAGAGAACCCGACGGCACCGGCGCCAACGATCACGGCTCCTGCTGCGGTCACGCCTGCGCCAACAACAGTCATCATCGACGGCACCACGGGTGGGGCTGATGGCGGCGACCTCACCATCGACCCCGACCAGACCGAGACCGACCCGAACAGCATCAGCTTCGACCTCGACCCCGTGGACATGCAGGGACCCGGCCGTCGCCTCCGCGCGCGCTAGAGCCACAGCACATCTCTCATCAGCATGCGTCTCTCGCGCTCTCCAGCCGCTGTATGTGCTTCCCATTCCTTGCATTCAACTGCATGTTTTCATCACAAGAGTTCTTCACTTCAGCCTCTCTTTCCCACCTCTCTCTCCCGACACACATAAGCAAAGCAAACCCGACAACACATTACTATGAAACGACTCACTCGGAGAGTTCTCATCGCTTCAGAAACGCGTCGAGCGGCCCTGACTTGCGCTTCTTGCCTCCAACCGCACCGGATCGCCCTCCGAGTCCAGTGCTGGCTTCCGATGCGGACGCCAACGCTGCTTGCTGCGCTCGAAGCTCCGACCGCTCGGCTCGGCTCAGATCGACTGCAAAGTGGAAGTCCGCGTGCTCGGCACGACTCTCCGTGATCGCTCGCAGGCAGCGGTCGCAGTAGAACGACGGCCGCGCGTCAACGTCGCTACTGGTCTTCTTCTCGCTCAAAGCTGCAGAGCGGAACTGCGCGAACGCGTCCTCCGTCTCTGCGAACTGAAACTCTGTCATCTCACCGCCTTCCGTGCGCTGCACCACTACCTTCAACTGGGTCACTTCAGCACCAGACGACACAGACTCAGTAGCTTCGCTAGCTGCGCTTGGCGATCGCGACTGTCGAGTCGGTCCAACCACACCATCACCATTCCCATCCCTTGCAGCCGACAGGCGAGGTGACTGAAAAAACGCCGAGATCTTTGCTCGCTTGGAAGAAGGCACGGCGCTGGCCTCTGTCTGGCGCTGGACTGGCAGCGAGACCTGCTGGAACGGATCCCTGCCACCCGCGTTGGCCGACTCAGCCAGAGACTGCGACAGCGGCGGTGGCTTGACAACGAAGAAGTGCGAGATGCTCGTGGCGCTGCTGCTGTCGAGCGCCATGAAGTCTTTCGCGTGCATCGAAATGGCGGCGCACGGGAAGACGCCGTCGAGGTCGCGCCGCAGCACTGTCATGGTCGCTTCAAAGAGCTCGTCCACTGTAGTGGTCTGTGCGATGCGGAGCTTGCGGGCCTGGGGCTTCCCGCCCACGCGCGTACTGTGGAAGAGCAGCTGGAGCGGAAAGCGCTTGCTCTCGACGCGCTCGTCCTCGCACCGCAGAATCATCTCTTCGCTCAGCACACGGACCCAGTACACCAACTGCTCGACCCGAACGAGTGCGTCCCCCGATCGCTGGTCGAACTGCTTGACCGCACTGAACGCTTTCACCTCGGTCTTCTTCTCGTTCACGGGCTCGTTCCCGTCCTCTCCCGAGCACGCTTGACGCACGAACGCCGCAGCGTCGTATCCGAGGACCTTGACAAGCTCCTCGAACCGAAACGCGGTCATGAACTCGGCCACAGTGACCTTGTGGGTGCGTTCGTCCTTGCTATTCGGAGCTGGCAGTGTCGAGTCCGCAGGTCCGTCTCCAGGTCCAGGCACCAGTGCGGATGCCACCGATGGCGCCACTCGCTCCACGAGCATCTCTTCCAGCTGCTTCCCGAATTTGCCGCCCAAGCCCCGCACTTTGCGTAATGGGAAGTGCTGCAGGAGCAGCGGCACGAATCGTGGCGCAATGAGCTGTCCACACAGCCACAAACTTCTCGTTAGGTCGACGAACAAGTCAACAGACATACACAAAGTACGACGACCAAGCGCACCGTTTGTCCGTCCGGTTTGTTCAGCGGCGACGCGAGCTTCGCGAGCAGTTTGTTCACTGCGATCCCAGTCGAGCACGTGTACTGGAGCTCCGTGCGAATCGCCTCACGGATCTCGTCCGCAATCATCGCACCAGCCATCAGGAGCTGCTCCTGTTCTGTGAGTGGGAACCCCGAGAGCGTGTCCCGCTCAGCGTCTTTCCCAACGCCGTCCATCTGCGAGATGCCAAACACTTTGGTCGTCTGGTTGGCGACGTCGGTGCAAAAGTCCGACGAGACGACTTCCTGTCCCAGCATTCCGTGAGAACGGTCCAGTTAGATTGGATATGCGGTACTCAGAGTACCATTGCGTGTTCAGCACTGTGTCGAGACGAACCATCTGCGTGAGGCGTTCCTGTGCCTGATGTGTAAGGTCGAGAAACGCTTCATCGATGCCCGCTTTCTCACACAGCGGCGCGAGTCGGTTGAGCACCGCAAAGATCTCTCGACTCGCCAAGCGGTAGCGCCGAAGGATCGCCTTCTGGTGCTTGCGGTCGAACACTTCGTTCGGTCTCCGGTTCTCGCCCAGTGTGTCCACGTGCGGCTTCCGACATGACACAAGCCACACCTTAGCTGGTGTGCAGTGGGGCGTCACATCACATCGCACCAGCTCTGCTGGCATACCAAGTGGATAGTCGGACACTTCTTGAGCGCCTCGCTCGTGTGTTCTCCTGTTGCGAACGAGCAGCAACGACACGGTATGCTGTGTAAGCCCCACCACTCTCTTCATTCCTTGGCTGCTAATGCCGTCAGTCTAATACACAAGTACTGTAAGACTGCGAAGCACCTCGCAAGACGCCGGCCGCGCGCGCGACGTAGTTGACAGCGAGCAAACTGCCCCACTGCTGCACTGCCACAGGCTGGTCGGCGGGGATGCCGAGGCGGCGCTGCTCCACCTGCGCATAGAAGCAGTCGAGATCCAGGTGCACGATGACGCGGTGACTGCTGCTCGCCGTCGCTGGGGGTTTTCGGCTGCTCACACTCATTTGTGTGCTGATGCAGTGCTGGTGTCACTCATGTGAGTGAGCTCAACTTCGTGTCATTTTCGCACGCTTTTTGAATTGATTTTTTGCAATTGGCGCCATTTTTGTGGTCCGCGCTAGAATACGGTCCAGAAGTGCATGTGGTTCGCACAACGAAAGTGACGCGGTTGACAGCTCTGCGCTTGATGATGCTCATCGTGATCATCGGGCGTCGTGATGCTGCTCAATATGTGCTTTGTTGCAGATCGTGGTCGGATGCTGGAGAAGGCGAAATGCTCAAACTTCAAAACAAGCAAGAGGCTTGGGTGTGTGTCTACACCGTACTGCGAGGGTCAGCAAGGAGGCTGTCAGGCGAGCAAGTCAAGATAAAGATCATGCAATGCAGCAGCACGGTGGCGGCACAGCAAGGCAAAGTCATAGTACACCAGGCAGCAAGACTTGGGACTCGCGTGGTCGCGAACGAGGTCGTTCGGAAGGCGCGAGCAGCGAGTTTGTGCGCGACCAGCCAATTTGGAGCAAAATCAGTTTGAGTCGTCTGATTATTCTGAAGCCGAGACACGCGGCCGCGTCACCGGTGCAACTCTCCCACGTGATCGGTCCACTCTCCGAGTTGACCCTCATGAGTGATGAGCGTGCTTCTTTGCGTGGCGCAATCGCTTCGCTTCGCCAAGAGAGAGCATGGCGCTCAAAGATCTGGAGTGCGAGTAAGAAGCACGTGATGGAAACTACCGATATGCTTGTGCTTGTGGATACTGTGTGCCTGCAAAAGCGGTTTGACTGCAGTGCCTTCACGTCAAAAATGGTCATGTGTGGTAACATTGGGTTTTGATCTTTCTGGCGCAATGCGGGACTCGAAAAGTGCACGCTGACGCCGAACCTTCATGTCGCAGCAGGTGGTCAGAAACGGTCAGACTCAGAAGACTGATGCCGAGCCATTTCCTTTCATTTGCACACGTCTGACTCCGTGCTGGATGCACGACTCAGGCTGTGCAAATCCGGGACGTCCGGGATGCGGGGTGGCATGTTGACGAGACCTGGTTTCTGCTCGCTTTTGTGACATCCGCGCGCGAGCGAGCCAAACGAGCTCAAATGGCTGGTTGCTGGTGCAGAACGCTGATACCATGATTCGAAGACTCGATCTTTGCCAAAAGCATCTTTGTTGCGAGCGAAGGCGGGTGGTGTTACTACTGTATGAAGATACTTACCAAAGTGCTCACAAACCGCGAGTCATTCCAAGCTCGAGATGTGACATTCGGGATGGTTCGGGACAGGATGGACGAATACAAACGTCAAAATGTTTCGAATCGGGATGCGTCAAGAACCAGCCAGTCAGCTGGTGGCTCGCTATTCACTCTTCATTCGGCAGGCTCGAGACGAAGCGACAACTGGAAGACCGTCGCTGCCGCTCCTGGCCAACGACGCTCTTCTCTCTCGCACGCTCTCTCTCCCCTGCGCCGCCCTCGCTGTCTCTCGCCCACCATGTGGTTCTTTGCAGGCGTGTGCTTTGCGATCTCAACACCGCAGGTCCGCGCACTCCTCGAGGGCCTCTTTGCGGAGCTCTCGGTCGTGTTCTACAACAGCCTCTCGCTCGTAGCGCTCGCACTCAGCGTCGTGTTCCTCGGCGCTGTCGCAGTCAGCGTTCACCAGCCGCAGCCGTTCGCAGTCGCTCCCGTGACGACAGCCACAGCTGTCTCTTCGTCTTCCTCGTCCTCAACGAGCTCGAAATCGTTCGCGACGAGCAGCAGTACGCTCCTCAAGACGCTCTTCCTCGCATCCACGATGCTCCCGTTCACTGCAGTCGTTGCGATCCCCCGCACACTCACGACCACACGTCACCTCCAGTCGACTGTGCCGTTCACGCTCGCAGACAATGCGACAGCGCTCGCGTCGCTCCAGTCGAAGCTCACGCAATGCAAGTACTCGAAAGGGCTCGAGTGCATTGACAACCCGGCGACACTGGCGGAGTTTGGCGTGTACAAGCGCGAGCCTGGCTACTGTGTCTCGCTCGACACGACGTACATCAACGTGAGCGGGAGAAACCCAACGCCGAACCGGTTCCTCCCAATGGGCACTCAGGAAGGCCACGCCCGTGGGTTCAAGAACAAGTTCTCGGAGTGGTCGTCGAACAACCGCGACCAGTTCCAAGTCGACTGTCCGTTTCTGTACAATGAGACAGTCGCAACTGGGAGCGACTACTTGTGCTGTACCGAAGACCAGTACACGAGCTTGAAGACACAAGTGCGGATGATTCCGGGCCTGTGCAAGTCGTGCAAAGAGAACTTGCGCAACATCTTTTGCCAGATGGCGTGCAGCCCGAACAACAGCATGTTCTTGGACGTGAACCAAGTGCGGCTCATGCCAGGCGACGATGCGCACGCAGGCGACGTGTACCCTGCGATTGAAGAGCTCACGTACTACGTCGGGACCGACTGGGTGCGCGACATTTACGACTACTGCCTCAAAGACAGCAGCTTCTCGCTCTTGTGCAACCCGAAGCAGAACTGTACCGACGGCTTTGGGCTCATGGAGTTTATGGGCGAGTACAAGCTCAACACGATTGGCTCGCCACTCCAGATCAACATTACGACGGTCCAGCGCTTCCCCGACGGTGTCCAGCAAGAGATGTTTTGTGCGTGCGGCACCACGAACGTGAGCGACTGCTGGTCGCCCATGGACACGCGGCTCGCGTCCTGTGTCGGTGTCTGTGGCTCGCTCTGTGCTGTCGACGCGAGCGCCCAGCGTGTGTACCACCCAGCGTGCTACGGATCGGTCCCGTTTACGCTCGGTGGAAGTGGCGACGGCGTCGAGACGGTCGATGCGAAGTGGGCGCCGCTCATGGAACACATGGCCGAAGTGCTCGACGAGTCGGACTATGACGTGCTCAACTACTTTCTCGCGATGCTCGGCGGCGTCATTGGGCTCACGCTCATTGCTGTCTTCCTCTTCATCTCGTGCCGCGTCCGCAAGTACAGTAGTCTCCCGAGTGCAGACGGACGCTCGCGTCCAGGGCCGTTTGTGTCGCGTGTCGTCGCAGAAGACCAGCGCCTGAGCTTTGTCGACGACGTTGTGACCGAGCGCATGAAGAGCTGGGGCGCGTTTGTCGCGCGTGGGAACAACCCGCGCAAGATCATTGGCGTTGTGCTCGTTGTCACACTCGTGTGCACCTCCGGTATCGCACAGGTCGAAGTTGAGACTGACCCTGTGAAGCTCTGGGTCGCCGAGTCGAGCCGGCCATTCAAAGAGCGTGACCGCTACGGCGAGCTCTTTATGCCGTTCTACCGCTCGCAGCAAGTGATCATGGTGCCGAAAGACGGCGGGAGCATCAACCGTGTCGAGTATCTGCGGGAAGCGATTCGGATCCAGACCATGGTCGCAGACGTGACGGCTGGACCGGCCGATGGAACGTTCCCAGACCGTGTGAAGCTCGAAGACGTGTGCTGGAAAGTGACGGGCACGTCGTGCACAGTGAACGCGATCACACAGTACTTCCAGAACCGGATGGACCACTTTGAGTTCTACGCAAAGTACGACCTTGCACTCGAGCACTTTGCACAGTGTCTGTACTCGCCACCGAACTCGGACGTCGCGACGTGCGGGAAGCTGTCGACTCGCGTAGCTGGGACGGGCGAGACGATCCCAACGAGCATGAGCGACTGTCCGTGTCTCTCGGGCTTTGGCGCGCCGATGAACCTTTACAACACGTACTTGGGCGGCTTCCCAGACGGTGCCGACAAGAACACGACGCTGTACTTGCAAGCGCGTGCGTTCGTGTCGAGTGCGCTTGTGTACAACTACTACGACAAGACACTGAACGAGCCAGCGATCGAGTGGGAGCGCGAGTACATTGAGATGCTCAAGCACGAGTCGAAGACGAACCCGCTCTTTACCATCTACTTTATGGCCGAGACGTCGGTACAAGACGAGATTGAGGTCGAGTCGACGGGCGACGTGCTCCCAGTTGCACTGAGCTACTCGCTCATGATCATTTACGTCTCACTCGGGATCAACCGGTGGTCGTTCCAGAAGCAGTTTTTCCAAACGTCGAAGATCACGGTCGGCTTCCTCGGCATTGTGTGCATCATGCTCTCTGTCGGCACGACGATCGGGCTCTTCACGTGGGCCGGCGTGAAGCTCCAGCTCGTGATCATGGAAGTCGTGCCGTTCCTGACACTCGCGATCGGTGTCGACAATATCTTTCTGATTGTCCACGCAGTGAACCAGAAGCACGACGAGCTCCTTGCCGCTCAACCTGCGCTCTTTGTCGGCCTCGAGCACGACGCTGTCGCCCGCAAAGACGTTGCGAGTCGGATCGTGTCGGAAGGGCTCGGGTACATTGCGCCGAGTATCTTCATGGCGTCGATCGCCGAGTCGATTGCGTTTGCGTTTGGGTGCATCTCGCCCATGCCTGCTGTGCTCTGGTTTGCCGCGTTCGCGTGCGTCGCTGTTGCGATCAACTTTTGCGTCCAGATGACGCTGCTCGTGTCGATTGTGGCGCTCGACAAGCGGCGCGAGCTGAGCGGGAACTACGACTTGCTCTGGTGGAAGCGTGCGTCGGCCGGGCCAGTGTGGATGCAGACCGAGCGTCTCGTGCCGGTGCAGCCCAAGACGCCGGACGAGAGCGAAGCGCCGCCAGTGACAGCGACAGGAGCAGCGACGACGACGGGCGCGCACTTGTTTGATCAGTGTGTCGACGCTTACTCGTGGTTCCTCTCGCTCCGCATCGTGAAGCTCGTCGTGCTGTTGCTCTTCCTCGCCTGGACGCTCGTTTCGATCGTCTCGATCGAGAAGATCAAGCACGGACTGCCGCAAGCCGAGTCAATGCCGTCCAAGTCGTACTTGACCAAGTACTTTGACGCGCTCGACGTGTACCTCGCCACGGGTCCACCCGTGTACTTTGTCGTCGAAGGCGGATACGGCCGGAACCCACCAGTGTTTGACTTGAACGACCAAGCAGTGCAAGCCAAGTTTTGCAAGTCCAAGTCGTTCTGCGACGAGTTTGCGATCCCCAAGATCATTGACGCGCTCGCGAACGAAGGCGACCGCGACGTGACGCACTTTAGCGAAGGCACGACGTACTCGTGGATGGACGACTTTTGGGGCTTTGTGAACCCCGACAGCGAGTGCTGCCGCGTCGACAGCAACAACGGGTCGTACCTGCCGATCCTCGCAGACGACGTCGCGTACGCACAGCGCCGACCGAGCAACCCGACGTGTCTGGCGGCCAAGACGGCAGTGCCGCCAGTACCGAAAGACCTCTTCATGTCGCTCTTTAGCATGTTCTCGACTGCGAGTGCAGGGAACCTGTGCTCGTACGGTGGCGGCTCGATCTACCGTGGCCAGTTTAGTCTGGACGACAAGCCGATCCCAGTCGTGTCGCGCAGTACGCCACAGATTGTGCTGAACCAGACGAGCTACGGGAACCAGATTACTGCGTTCTCGTACATGGTCGTGGCGACGGCGAACCCGACCCAGCAGCACTTTATCGACGCGTACGCGCAAGCCCGACGTGCCGCGGCGTGGATCAGCGAGAAGACTGGCGTCGACGTGTGGGCGTACTCGCTCACGTACGTGTTCTTTGACCAGTACTTGACGGTCGTGCGCGACACGTACACGCTCGTTGGGCTCGCACTGGTTGCGATCTTTGTCGTCCACGCGATCTACTTTGGTGGGCTCCTCTACCCGCTCGCGATCGCACTGGCGGCTGCGAACATTGTGATTCAAGTCATGGGGCTCATGCGGCCGAACGACATTCTGCTGAACGGGCTCTCGATGGTGAACCTCATCATTGCGGCCGGCATTGGCGTCGAGTTCTGCGGTCACTACGTGCGCATGTTTGCGAAAGCGCGCGGCACGGGCGACGAGCGCGCGAAGATTGCGCTCCGGAAAGTGCTCGTATCGGTGCTCTTTGGCATCACGATCACCAAGATTGTCGGGTTGAGTGCGCTCACGCTCGCCGACTCGCGCATCTTCAAGAAGTACTACTTCCGCATGTACATGATGGTCGTCGTCTCGGGCATGCTGAACGGCATGCTCCTCTTGCCGGTACTCTTGAGCACGATTGTCGACGTTCAGCACTTTATCGCGCACCAGCGCCAGCAGAAGCGCGACGGAGCCGACACGGGCGTCCAAGCGGTCGAGAGTCCAGCGTACCAAGGCGTTGTCGACAACGTCAAGCTCGTGTCGCCTGCCGGTGGCTCGGGCGCGACACGGCACTCGAACAGCGACTGAGCCGTGGGCGATGATGAAAGAGAGGCTGACTGGACTGGAGTCTCTCTCACGCTAAGAGCGGTACCAGAAGCTGTCGGATGTCGCTGTCGCTGCGCCGACGCTGTCGGAATCTATTGAAGTGTATGCATACGAACTTGTTTGTCTACTCTCTCTCTTCTGACTTGTGGGATGCGTGCTGGTCGCTAGTCCGTCCTCCTGTGCGTCTTCATGGTTCTGTTTAGGGTCTAAGTACGGCCAGTCACGACGCCGAGGCCTCGAGCACGAGGACCTCGGGGAACTGGGCAATCGCCTGCGCGTGGGCGCCACGCAGGAACGCGGCCGAGAGCTCGCTGATCGCGTGCAGCGCGTACACTGGGTGGAGCCTCCCAGACGACTTGAGCAGCCGGTTCACGAGCGGCGAGAAGAGCGGCAGGTCGCAAAAGTCGTTGTGCCGCGTGCCGCGCAACACTGTGAGCGTGCTGCGGGCGTGCGAGCAGCCGCGCGTGTGCGTCTTGGTCTCGCGCGTGTTGGCGTCCCAGTGGAGAAAGTGCTCCGAGAGCAAGTGGAACACCGGCACACGGGACCCGAGCCCGCGCTTCACGTCCGCGTCGAGCGGCTCCATCCACGCGTCGAGCAGCACGACGCTCTGGACGCGCTCGTCGACGTGCGCGACCGTCATGGCGGTCGCGGCCCCGAACGAGTGCCCCACGAGGCTCACGTTCGCAGCGTCGACGGTGGCGAACACGCTCGTGGCGTCCTCGTTCTCGTCCTCCTGCTGCTGGCGCTGGGCGATCGCGTTAAGTACGCGCCGCACTTCTTGCACGCGCTGTCGGAGCTGCGCGTTGCGGAAGCGGAAGCCCGCGCCGTCAATGTTGTCGCGCACAGCGACGGAAATCGGCTCGTAGTACGCGATGCGGCCGTCCGCAAGGCGCGTGACCGCCGCTGAGCCGTCGCAGTGGTTCACGACCACGACGACGTTGCCGTCGCTCGCGAGCTGCTGCGTGACAGCCGAGTAAATGTCGATTGAGCCACCGAGGCCGTGGCTAAAGACCACGAGCGGCCACTGCTGCTCGCGGTTGGTGTCGGCACTTGATGGGGGAGGTGTCGCGACCGGAGCGTTCGGGATTGCGGCCAGCAAACCGCTACGGAGAGCCCCAAAGAGGAACTGCGGCACCCGACTGAAGACGCTCATGCCCTTGAGCACGTGCTCGCCATGGTGCAGCATCGACGCGCGCTGGCTGAGTGGTACACTCGACGGCGCCTTTGCTGACGGGTAGAGCACGCGGCACTCGACACCGCCGAGACGCACGACCGTCACGCCGATCGACTGGTACGGACCATACAACCGCGCGACGTCTGCCCACGGGAACACGAGCAAGAGCGCGACTGTGAGCGCTACGCAGCCTGCTGCGACACTCCACAGTAGCGCGTCGCTGCTCGTCCGCAGCGGTTCGCGGAGCGTCACGCGAGCTACAAGCGCCAGCAGCGCCACGTACGATGGCGCCACCTCGCGCCGCGGGTGATGGGCAGCCATTGAAGCAGCAACGACCGTTGCCAGCGCTAGTTGGATAGCGCGCAGTTGCTGGAGCGACGCGAAGGAGGCGGCAGAGTAGTGCTCGGACGCTACGAGCCCTCCGGTCGCGAGTGCGAGCGCGTACTCCGCGAACTTGTAGCGGCGGGCGGACATGTGTACGCTGGGGCGTCGTGCGCTGACTGCGCGGGTGCTGCGTGAGCTCAAGTTTGACCTGCTCGCGAAGTGGTGGCGAAGACCGACGAATGATCTCGATGGTTGTCACTTGATGACGTCGACATGGCTTCAGAAGCCAATAAACAGGTAGGGCACTATTTAGCTGTGAAAACGTATAAGACGCGCCCAAGTATTCTGTCAGGACGATGCCAGCAAAAGCTCAACAAGAGCTTTTCGGACGAGAAAGGTGTGCTACCGTCGCACTGCTACGCACTCGGCGTTGTGACAAGCGTTCTTTGCCCACAGCCGGAACAAAGAAGCTCACCAGGCCATTCAACAAGCCAGCGGCTCCAAGAGCGCAGGAGAGGGAGAGTAGAGACGGATGCACACACTTCAACTCATCCACTCACCTCTTGGCATACCACACGCAGTCAGCAGTTGCTGTGGCAAAGTTTTGATTTTTCTCAATTCGGTTGTCAACTTTCTTGGTAGCAATTGCTATTCCCACTCTACTCTTGCATTTTCTAAGCTCGCTTGCGAATCGCACGCACCGCAATCGCGAGCAGGCGCTTATTCGTCGAACTGCCGCCTCCTCGACCCCACCACCCCGACAGTCGATGGCGCCGCCCCGCGTGCCGCCGCTCTTTGCGCACGCACTGCGCTACGCAGCAGGCGACAATGTGCGCTCGCCCTTTGGCTCCGGCGTCGTCGTTCGCAGCAGCGACAGCCGTGCGCACGTAGAGGTGCAGCTCGCATTCGGCGCCACGCTCTTCGCCACAGTGCGTCCTTCTGGCCTCCTGTACACGTCTATTCTCTTCTTTCTACTGGTCGGACTAATGTTGCGTGACTGTGCGCCAGCGCGAGAGCCTCATGCCTGAGTTCCGTATGCTCGCGTGCGGCGAGATCCCAAGAGGCACGCGCGTCCTTGTGCCTGGTAGCAGTGAGCCGCCAACGTGTGCGCGCGTGCGCTCGTTCCAGTACGTCTCAGTTGCGTGCGATCGCTACTGGACAATGTGTGTGTAGCGTTGTGACGCCTCTCGCGTCGGCCGTTTTGCAGCATCCGGGACCAAACGTACGAGGTCGTGATGCTGCCGAGCGAACGTACTGACGACAACGACACAGAGCCGACTGACGGGAAAGAAGAGACGACGCGTCTACTACAAGTACGCATGCACGCAGCTGACTATGGGGTCTTCACTACCTTAAGCGCTTAAGAACTGACACTATGAGACGGGCGGTAGAAACACGAGCTCCGACTGGCACCAGGCGCGCGTGTGCGGACAAAGCTCGGGCTGGGGATCGTGACTGCGTCCAGGTACGTACGTGTACTGTAGCGTGCACTAATTGAGTCTCCGTGGCTTAGTCTCTCACCTACACACATGACGCGGTGGTTCTTCACTCTGGCAGCCAAGAGAGCGACTCGTACGTTGTACAGCTCGACTTTGGCGGCGTCGGCTACCTCACGGTACGTCCATCCCCTGCATCGTACTTAGTAGATGTGGCCCAGTACTCCCTCACTCACTCCACTGACTGGTTGGCTGACTAACTGGTGTAGCCAGAGAGCGTCGTGTGCGTCGACCTGCGGCTGCTTGAGAAACTCCCCAAGCCGCTGTCAGCTGACGCGATCGTCCAGCAGTTTGACGGCCGCGTATCACTTGCAGACGCGACTTTGCTAAGTGCGAAAGCGCATGCGACGTACGCGCGCGTCCAGCGCTTCTGCGAGCAACACGCCGAGACGATCTCGTTCCTGTCGACGAACGCGACGTACGGCGACCAGTACTCGCAAGCGCTCGCTGCGCTCTTTGACCCGTCGCTCGCAGACGCTACATACCGCGTGAAAGCTGCCGGTGCGAGTGAGCTCGTGAAGCTCCAGCAGCTCGCATCCTCGGCTCGGTTGACGCTCGAGAGCGAGCTCTTGGACGGCAAAGACGCGTCCGCGTTCTTTGCGCAAGCGGCTTCGGTGCTCGGCCAGCTCACGAGTTCGAGCGAAGTGCGGAGCTTGCAGCAGCGGCTGCGGGCGAAAGCGACTACCGAGAGCTCGCTCCAAGGCCAGCGGCTCGTGCTTTCCCAAGTGCTCGAAGCGATTGAAGCGAAAGTGAACGCTCACCAGCCAACACTCGACCGGCTCCTGCAACCAGACGCGCTGGTGCTCCAGTCCGAGCTCCTCACCGCACTCCAGCAGCGCGAGACGGACTTCCAACGCGCCCAGGACACGATCGCGCACCTCGAGAAGCTCGCGAGTGCCAAGATGGGCGTTGCGTCGCTCACAGAGCTCGCGCCCAGCGAGCTGCTTGCGAAAGCCGAGCAGCTGCTGCCGCGTGTGTCGGCGCGGGCGGGTGCGTTCGTCGAGTCGACCGAGAAGTACTGGGCACAGATGCAGCAGACGAGCCAGGGCCAGTCGTTGTTGCGCAAAGCGAAGCAGCTCGTGCGGTCCGTCGACGACCCGGACGCGTTCTGCGACCACGTGACGCGTGCGATCGCGGACGTCAAGTTTGACGCGCTCGCCGAGTGGGGCGCTGGCCTCGCCCAGAACCGCGAGAAGCGGCAAGCGTTTGTGAACCGTGTGAAAGACCACTGCCTCGACTTCTTCATGTCCGTGCTGCCGACGATCCAAGTCGACACGATCGCTGGCGTGGAAGAAGGCGTCGAGTACGCACTCGCGCGCCTCGATCTCTCGAACTTTCGCGTCCGGAAAGAGCGCGTGAAAGTGCGCATGGGCACAGTCGCAGACGAAGAGCTCTTTACGGTCCGGGCGACGCACCTCACAGCGTTGCTCCAGGGCTTCCAGTGGACGTTTGCGCAGAAGCACTTCCCGTACTTGAACGGCGGTGGGCTCGCCGATGCAGAGCTCACGGGCGGCGTCATTGCGCTTGGCTTCAAGGCTGAGAAAGTCGTCGTGGACGCAACGACAGGTGCATGCCGACCGACGCTCGTGCTCCACTCGATCGAAGTCGAGATCAAGCAAGAGCTCAAGATTACAGTCCAAGGCAGCTGGTTCAGTGCGGTCTACAACGTGCTCGCGACCGTATTTGCCGCGCTCATTCGCGAGTACCTCGCCAAGACGATGGAAGCGAAGCTGCTCGGTCACATGATCAAGCTCTTGCACACGCTGAACGCGCAGATGGACGAGTACTGGCCGCTCGTGTTCCAGCTCCTCGACATCCGCGTCGACGACCTGCCGCCTGCGAGTCCGTGGCGTGGAGCGCGTGAGCTCGAGCTCCAGCCGAACCAGCTCGAGTGCACGTTTGCGCAGCGAGAGAGCGTGCCGTTCGCGTTCGCCAAGGCGGTGCTGAACAAGCACGTGGTCGTGAGTCGCATGCTGGACCCGGCAGCGAGTGCGCTCGACAGCGAGCTCCAGCGCGTGCCGGTCGGAGCGAGCGTGGTTGCGATCAACGGGCTCGCGTGCAACAAGCTCACGCTGGACGAATTCAAAGTGCTGCTCGCAACGACGCTGCCAGTGCCGTTCACGCTCCGCTTCTCGCTCACGCCAGAGGACACAGCATTGCACCGTCTGCAGCGTGTCGTGCCTCGGCCGCCGACAGCAACAGTCGTGTTCAAACAGGAGGGCCCGTTCGGCTTTCGCTTGCGCAGTCGACCGCTCGCGCCGTTCGGAGCGATCGTCGTTGGGTTTACGGAGCCGGGAGCTGACGGCCGACGCAGCCCAGCAGAGCTCTCGGGTAAGATTTCGGCCGGCCAGCTCCTTGCACGGGTGAACGACACAGACCTGCGGTTCAAGACGCTTCGGGAGACGCTCCAGGTGCTCAAGGAGACGACGCGGCGACCAGCGACGCTCCACTTTGCTCCGAGCCCCGACGGCGTCGTGACGCTGCGTGATTGGCCGCCAATGGTTGAGCTGGAGCCGTCGGACGAAGACGCTGCGGACGGCCGCAACTATTGCGTGCTCTCAGCGTTTGCGCGCGTGCCGTCGTTTGCTCAAAAGAGCCGTGTCGTGCAGCGTGGGGACGTGCTGGTGCGCGTGAACGACACATCGATGGTCGCTCCGAGCCACGTTGTGGGCTTTGCAGCGATCATGGCGACGCTCAAGCGCCTCTCGGACGAGAAGACGCCACTGACTGCAGTCTTCCTTACGCGGGAGCAGTACGACGCGATGCGGGTGGTGCGGGACACGACGACAGCGGACACAAAATCGACAGCGCGCGACAGTCCAGAGATCGACACGACAGTGTCGAAAGACGACGACAAAGTCGACACCAGTGCGCAGCAAAGCAGTGGGGACTGGGAGGTGGATTACTTGGCGACCATTGCGACCCGCGAGGTCGTGTTCCCAAAGGCGCCGCTCGGCATCCTCTTTGGGAACCTGAAGGACGAAGCGGTGTTCATCCGGCAGTTCATCTCGAGCCCTGGCGCGGCTGAAAAGAGCGGGTTGCTTCAGCTCGGCCAAGCCGTGCTCCAGATCTGTGGCCAGACAGTGCCAGCGGACGCGACACCCGCTGTAGTCGAGCAGATGATCGCAGACGTGGTGACACGCCCGAAGCCGCCAACGACGTACTCGATCACAGTGCGTGACCTGGACCTGGAGCGAGAGCTGATGAAGTAGAAACGAGTCGCGCGTGGCGCCTGCAGCACTGAGCTGCGTATACAATAAGACAGTTGCTTTGAAACGACGAGACTGTCTGCTTCCTTGTGAGGCGAGCGAGCTGTCAGAGTTAACTCGCCTCGCTTCGCACTGGAGCATGCGTCTCAGCGCTTGGTTCAATCTCA
>JAASFJ010000731.1:0-16481 GCA_023333755.1 Globisporangium uncinulatum
GTTTTGAGAGCTGGAAATGCTACCACATCATCGCCACAATCCATGTTTAATAAATTTCGTGTTTTCGAGCTAATTGGAGAAGAATTGCGTTTTTGTTTCCAATCTGACCGCAAACTCTCGATATTACTCAAATTGTGAAAATTCGTTTTTTTACCTTGCGTTGCCGGTACTGCGAATTTCGGCAATCGGATTGTATCACTGCAATCACCACAAAACGCTCTATCGTTTTTGATATGTTTTTAGCTTCTGTGAGCAAAATTGACGGTACAGCCAACAAAATAGTTTTTTCCAAGACTTTTGTCGCGCACTTTATTATACATATAAAGGGGATGCTCCAGCATGTCACAGTAGCAAGTGTCTTTCGAAATGGCAGTTGCGGATGTGATGAAAATCAGGGAGACCCTTCACGCAACACTTGGTCGTCGACGAACTCAGACTTGACTGCGTTCCCACGCGCAAGCTGGAGGAAGATGGCAAGCACCGCCCCCACTTCCTCCTCAACCTCCGCCCCAGAGCCAGCACCAACAGGAGCAGTACCAGCAGCTATAGAAGGAGGAGGTGACACTGTGGCCTTCTCGTCCACGTCCGTGTCAGGTACCAACAACCAGGCGGGTCGCCAACCACCGTCGCCCTCCAGCAGCGAACCGTCGGACGCGTCGGACGACGAGCTCGCGGGCGGCAGCACCCAGGGGCACCGGCAGCTGCCGTCGCTATCGAGCGCAGCGCTGCTGCAGCTACGCAGCGGTAGAAACCACGCGAACGATAGGAGCGACCGCCAGCGGCGCCGTAGCCGATCGCGTAGTCGCAGTCGCGAGCAGCGCTGGAGCAGAGGTGAGATTCCAGCACCGAAAGCGCTGGACAGCGACGCGACGGACCGCGGCGAGGCCCGCTCGAGTTTCTCAGGTTCTGTGGACGACACGGAGACGCGCATCATGTTCCACGGCCGCGAAGTCTTTGCAGACGACTTGGTCGGGCTTCGTGTCGCCAAGACGTTTGCTGGCCACGGCCGCTTCCTCGGACAGGTACGTGATTGGATGGGTGCGTCCTGTTTGCCGTCTGTAGGAGGTGGGGAGGCAATGTCAGTATATTGTGGTCTACTGACTCAGTCCTGGGTCGGTGGCTGCAGGTGGTGCGGTTCGACGACCTAACGGCGCTATACACGGTCGTGTACGCGGACGGTGACGCGGAAGAGCTGAGCATCGAGAGAACGATCCAGATTCTGATCCAGGACGAGATTGAGCGCGCAGACCCAGCGCTGCCTCCCGTCGCACCGGCCTACGCGAAAGACTCGTACCCGACGCGTACCGACAGCCCCGACAAGAGCGGCACACAGGCGGGTCCGTCGACAACGTCAGCGCTGCCGCAGCCGCACAACCGCCATCAGCACCCCACGAGCGACGCTGTGTCGGCGGTCAGTGGCGCGCCAGCTCCGCGTCCGGCTCTCCAGATCAGCGAGCGCGAAGCCCAGCTCGTGGTCGGGCTCTTTGAGACCCACGCGCTCCCAGTGCTGCTACGTGAGGGCTGGAAGGTGCAGACAAGTGCGTCCGGTGCTGAGCTGCGCTACTACGCGCCGCCTGGGAACTACCCTGGCGCTGGCCGCGTCTTTGGGTCTGCGCTCACAGTCGTAGAGCTCATTGCGTCAGACGAGCGGATGCTCGCTGCTTGCTTTCCAACAAACGTCCACGCAGTCATCCTGTCGCTGTTCACTGACCCGTCTCGCACGCACACCACCAGCAGCGTCAGTGCTCGCAAGCGCGTGTCGACACTGCAAGCGGACAGCGAAGCGTACGACGCGAAGCGCCTGCGGTCTGGGCGGGACGATATGAGCGGACGACCACCTGGAAGCCACTTTCATGGTGCCATGTCGTTCTCTTCGTCCCAGCATCACAGTGACCAGCGTGGCTACCACTCGGATGATGTCGCGGCGATGGACCAAGAGCGGGACGTACACCCGCCTGATCGGGTGCCTCCTGGGCGGTTTGGACACAGCACCTCTGTCCCGACTTCGCGTGACGGTGGTGCCAGTGGCGTGCGAGCGCACCACCGAGACGTGGACGAGTACCGAAGGATGCCAAGCAACGGTGATGGTGGTGGGAGCGTACCGATACGTAGTGGGGCGGCGGACGCTCGGTGGCCAAGTAGCGGCAGTATCGACGTGGACGAGTATCGCCGACAGTACACTGGGTTGCCCGGATGGCGGGAACGCGACATGCCACCGACGTCGCGCGGCCTCGGACAACACTCGTCTGGGCCACCACCGCAGTCGACACCCCACGACGGACACCAAGGGCTCGCACGGCCCGACGCCATGTACTACACCGACAACCACCATCGACATCACCCTTCGCGCTTCAGTATGCCGTACCGGTACCAAGACATGCGCGGGTCACCGACTCGAGCAGGAGGGTCGAGTGCCGAGCAGTACCGTCCAGAGACCGCTGAAAGGGCTTCCGCTCCGGCTCCTTTTTCAAGACCGGACAGGGACAGTCTCGCGTCTGCGCACCGTGAGTCGGCCCCCCACGGCGTTCCGGAACGCACGCGATCGCGCATCACTTGGAGCGCTCGAGCGAGGCACGAACGGCACGGTCCGAAGCGCTGAAAGGAGCAGCTCGAACCAACGGGGCGGCGGTCCGTTGCCGGCAGCTCCAGAGCAGTCAACGTACGGATCCTTCGGCCGGTCCAGTGCCGACCGAGCGACGACGTTTGAGCCCAACGAGCGCAGCCACCCAGGACATAGCGCAGAGCAAGCCCCAACAGATGGGGGTGACCACCACCAGCGACACGAAGCGCACGGTGTTCACTCCCAACACCGGCTGGTTTCGAAAGGCCCGGACGCGAGCAGGCCGACAGGAGGAGCCTCTCCCGAGCCAGTCGAGCAGCGTGGTGCGGTTGACGCTGGGCTCAGCATGAGCTAATCCGTCGCAGGACATGGGGTCGCACGCATCTCCTGTACGAAGGTCCACGTCCGCGAAGTGGTAGAGCGCATGCATTCTCTTGTGCCTGTCAACGTGCGTTATCAGCAGGTGGTCTATGCTGCTGCTGCTGCTGGACACTCTCGTACACGT
Organism: Globisporangium uncinulatum; assembly: GCA_023333755.1. Taxonomy (NCBI): domain Eukaryota; phylum Oomycota; class Peronosporomycetes; order Pythiales; family Pythiaceae; genus Globisporangium; species Globisporangium uncinulatum. The sequence continues at coordinate 3,066 of JAASFJ010000731.1, forward strand.
GGTAGAACTCGAGGTTGCGCTGCTTCTCCTCAGCCACCGCCGCTGACTTGGCCGCGTCCAGCGCTGTGCAGATCGCTGGGATCTGGTCGAGCTGCCAACGGCTGAGGCGCTGGAGGAGCGAGCGCAACTGGCGCGTGAAGCGCGTGTCGCCAAAGTCGCGCGTGTACTGCTGGAGGAGTGCAGTGAGCTGGAAGACCACACGCGAGTGGATCTGCGTGAGGTGGCTTCTGGTCGCAACTGTTCGGCTCTCGTCGCCACCAAGAGTCTCCTTCTCAGTCTGCCGCTGCTGGTCGTGAGGCGCCGAGAGCATCTTCTCGATCCTCTCAATCGCTAGTAGCCACTGCGGCTTCACATGCTCCACGTCGAGTTTGCTCGTGTCGAGGTGGCGGTGTGCGAGGACCAGGGCTCGGTAGTGCGCCACACGCGCGTACTGCTCAAGCTCTGCGATGTCCAGGTCCGCAAAGCCCGGGTCCCGACCCGTGGATGCGACGAACGCGGCCTTGGTAGACGGCGGGAACGAGTAGAGGTCCAAGAGCGTCTGACCTGTTGACGGGCTGGAGGCTTGCTGGTCGCTCTCGTCCACGTGAGACTCTTCTACTGTGGCTAGCACCACGTTGCGATCAGGCAGTTCGTCGACAAGACGCTGTTTGCGGAGATGTCTGAAAGTTATGTGTGTACGTGAGTTGTGGTGAGTGAGTGGAGTAGGTAAGTCGTAAGCGTGTGGGTGTTCGCGTCCGTACCTGACAGCGCTCAGTCTGCGCTTCGTAGGCGAGTTTTCGTACCACGTATCGCCACACTTTCCAGCTCCCAGTTGTCGACCCAGTCGACGCGTCACAGCCTGCGCGTGTACGGAGCCCTGGGTGATGCATCTCGAGCCACTGTGATCGTCGTCGGCTTGGTTTGTCGGCGCCGCACTTGACGCACCCGTCGAGATCGCTGTCGCGTTGCCGCGTTGAACCGGCAGCTCGTGCTTAGACGCTCTCGCCTTTTCTCTCCGCGTCGATCGCGGCTTTGCGGTCGTTGCAGATGGCGACCGTGACGGTGCGTGGAGAGCTCTTTGGGCACCTCTGGGCTTTGTCTTGGATGACTGGCTTCCCGAACGCTCGGCGGTTCTTTCCGTGCTCGGCTGTCGCGAAGACAACGTCTCGTTGTTGCCGATGTTGTTGCTCTCACTCTTTCCCGCGTGTTGAGCGAGAGCTGCACGTCGTCGTTCGCAGCTCGTGCGCCACCACTGTGCGATCGCTATCGCTGGTGGGTCCTCCCACGCAAACACAGCGTCGTAGATCGAGCGGAAGCTGGAGAAACAAACTGCACGCAGCTTGTAGAAGCTCTCGTCTCCGTACTGGTCGGGGTCTGCGACATACGTCACGCAACGCACGAGCTCCCACGCAAGCAGCTGTCGATCCCACTTGACGTTTGCTTGGGGATCTTGAACTTGCAGTGCTGAGTGCAAGTACTTGTACGCGAACTCGGCAGTGATCACACACAGTCCGCTCTTCTCGTTCTTGCTGCTCTGGGCGGTAGCATGGACCTGGGCTTTCCGAAGCGCGAATGCTTGCGTATACGCGTCGAGCGCGAAGACAAAGTCCTGGCTAGCAAAGCTGCGGCTCGCAAACGTCTCGAGCGCAGCAACTTTCGTGTCCAGTCTGGATAACAGCCGGTACTCTTTCCACCAACGCGCCGCCAGGAGTGGGGCGTCCATTAGCTCATACAGTCGAGCCTGTGGGTCCGTGAAACAACGTTGGCCACTATCAGCACCGAGGGCTTCTGCCGTCTTAAGGTTCCAGCGGGCAGTATACTCACGACGATCAAGACGCCATCGCTCGCTTTGTACGGGACTGGCATGGTGCGGACCACGCCCAGCACACTCGTGAGACTGGCGTCCAGGCGTCGTGCGAGCAGAAAAACCTGTGCGACCAGCAGCACGGAGCGTGTGTACGCTGTGCAGAGCGGCTCCGTTACGTCGACAGCGGCGGTCAATGCGGCGAGCGCCTTCGAAAGCTCGCCCGCTGCAATGCATCTTCTAGAGGGCACGAACGGTGACCGAGGGCTTTTGTCAGCCCTCAAACTGAGAAGTAGTAGTCATGCAGCACCACCTCAAGAGGTCCTGCAGCAATCTCTGTATGGTACTACCTGGCGAAGCTCCCGCTGCTCTCTGCGATGCGCTCGGCTTGGTCATCGCTGTCGTTTCCGTCGTCGTCGTCGCTGTTTGGCGCAAACGAATGCGCTGCTAACGCGCCCTCGACACTGACAACGTCATCGTCCACTCGCATGGTCTTTCGAGTGCGGTCGTCCACTTGGCGATTCACAGCATTATCTTCGTGTGTAGCCATCAGTCCACACTGGGACTTCGACACAATTTAAGCGCAAATACCGGTACGACCAATAATAATGTGCGAAATGCAATTATTGCTCTCGGACAGTCGACGAAGGGGGACGACTGGGTGGTCCTCCAGGCAGCTCACGCAGCTCACTCCTCGACACCCGCACAACATGCGTGTCCCCTGGTGATGACGAGCGCGATTTCGACGACTGGAGGTAGATCTGGCGGTATACAACCTGTTAGTCACCGAATGATGGTCACCTCGTCAACAGACTCCAGACATACACAAACGTACCTTCGCCGTCGCGAGGTCCTTCGTAAGCGCGTCGTTGGCTTCTTCGAGCTGCCGAATCCGTACCTCGAACTGGTGCGCAGCGTCCTTACGTGCGCGCCGAGGGTGGTCCTCGTCTCGATCGCCGTCGTCCCCGTCCGCGTTATCCTCATCGCCGTCGTCATCGCCCTGTTGGTTGCACTTGGCCGTGTCGCGGATGAGCTGCTGGAGCTGCGTCTGCATCTGCTTCGCCTTTGACTTGTAGAACAATAAGTGTTTCTCAAGATCAGCAATGTACTCGTCCTTCTTCTGGCTGCTCACAATCAGCTTCTTCCACTCGTGGTCTCGTTCACTTGGGTGGTCGAGCTCGACTGTCTGGAACTGCAGTGTCGTCGTCGCGGTAGCTTGTGTCTGCTGCTGTTTCCTCAAAGCCGTAAGCTGCTGCTCGAGCTGCGTTGCGTGCATCTTGCTGTCTTGCTGCTGGAGGTCTAGTCTGCGGTCAAACTCCTTCCTCGCTGCTGCCAACCCAGTCTCCAGCTGCTGCAGCGCCGCACTGCGGTCCTTCACAACGCTCTGCTGCTCGCTCAGCTCCATCACCAGCTCCTGTTCGCGGGCTCGCAGTCGCGCAGCCTGGCAAACGACACCCGACACGCATCAACGTCAGTAGGTGCTGACTCACTCACTGTAGCGAGAAACGTCCAAACGTACGTCTTCAAGGACTCTCTTGAGGAACTCGGCCACCTCTGCTGGACTGTCGTCTGTCGGTCGTAGGCGCTGCGCGAGTGTGTTCACAAGTCCGTCGATAGGCGACACGTCGGCCGTGTGCGACCGGTTCTTGATCGCGTCCAAGTCGCTCCTCGCAGCTGAGAGCTCTGCGTCCTGGAACGCAATGTGCGAGTCCAGGTCTTCAATCAACTCGACAAGGTCCGCGAGCTCCTGCTGCGTATCGCCGTCCAAGAACTCCTCGTGCTTCTCTTGCTTGCGCAGCCCACGCAGCTTTCGTTCCGCACGCTCCTTGAGCTTCTTCAGACGCTCCAGTTCGTCCAGTGACCGGCTCTCCGCGTGCATCTTGTCGTTGAGCAAGCGAATCGACTTGGAGACGTCCGAGATGCTCTCTCGCACTGACAAACTCTGACGCAGCTTCTGCATCTCGAGCGCGTTCACGCGCTTCGCTGCTTCGTTTTTGCTCTGCTCTGCGTCTTTCTTCTCCTTTAAGATGCCGAGCACTTGACGACGTGCGTCAGTGTACGCCATCAGTTGGGCGACGCACTCTTCAAAGACAGCGACTAACGAGCGCTCGTCGTCGTGGTGGACGATCGCAGCTTTTGTATCGGCTACAGACACCCGGTGCTTGGCTTCTGCTGACGACCGCTGTCGCTGCGTCACACTGTTGTCGACAGCAGCGTCTTTGATCTCAAGCGCCAACGACTTGGCACGACTCGAGTCGCGCACGTTACGCTTTGCATCAGCAATAGCTGACGACGTCGACATAGTCAGCGATGACGTCACGACGCTCTTCTCGTTGATCAGCGAGTCTTCGAGCGCTTGCTTCTCTTTGCGCAACAAGTCGATCGTTTGCTCCGCGTCGTTCACTTGGCGCTCGTACGTCTGGCGGTCCAGCTGCCAGCGGCGCATCGACTCCTCGCGACTGTGCTGCAGCTCACTCTGTAAGACAACAGCGTCACACACGCAGGTCAGCACTTGTGTTCCGGCTCAACGAGCTACTCAATATCCACAAGCACACAAGCACCAGCGCACGTTCTGCTGCTGCAAGTCCTCAATCTTCGTTCGGAGTGTCGCGGCAGTCTTCTCCAATTTCCCGACCATATCAGCTCTTCCACTGCTGCTTGTGAGATCCGAACGGCTGGTCCCCGAACCTCCCGCAGCTGTGGTACACGCCCGACTACTGTCAGCCGTCTTTGCGCCATCGGCTCCACTGACGCGGCCACTTGAAGAGGTCGCCGACGCCCCGCTTCTGGATGTCGGAGCACGAGTCCCCTTGCTGCTACTGCTGCTGCTCTTCTCGTCCTCGTCGCCATTTCCAATCACGACATTGTCTTCGTCGCCGTCGAACGCCGCTGTACCGCCTCGTTTCGTGAACAGTCCCCGTGATGACGGAGCTTTTGCGCCTCGAACGCTGCTAGTGCTGCTCGTTACACGAGCCAGTGGAACTCGGTCCGCGTCGTCGTCGTGTGAAGACAACTTGCTCTCAGCGACAGACGACGCCGAGTGCGATGGCGCCAGCTCAGCGACGCTCACGCGAACTGGCTCGACGTTCGACCAGAGCTGCCCACCGCGTTCGAGCTGCTGCACTCGCTCAATAAGCTTCTCGTTCTTGCTCTTTGCGTCGAGTAGAACCGCTTGCAGTCGCTGGATCTCAGAGTTCTTCATCTCAAAGATCTGCTCGTCTCGCGCGAGGTCATTCTTCGCATTCTTGAGCTCATTCGCCACTTTCGTCAGCTGTTCGTCACGAGTGGATGTCGTGCCGTCATCGTCGTCGTGCTCTGGTCGGTCGCCGCTCTTTCGCTCACTGAGTTCGCACGCGTTTGCAGTCTGGATGACTGCGTTCAAGCGCTTGACGACCTCGTTGAGCTGTTGCTGCACAGGCCGACCGAGTGGCTTGATCTCACGTTCCATGGCAATGAGCGCAGTGATCGCTTCGAGCGACAGGCTTCGCATGCGCTCGACTGCTTCAGTGGCCAGCTCAAGCTTTCGCGATGTCGCGCCAAGCTGCTGCTCCAGTCCAGTGACTCGAGTCACTGACTCGGTGGATGACACCGACATTGTTGACGCGGTCGACGACGGCCGTCGCTGCCCTGAACGCGCTGTCGACGCCGACACAGGCCGAGAGACTGTCGAACTGATGCTGGTCGACTGCTGGAGCTTGGTCTGGAGGCTCGCAATCTCCTCCTTCATCCGTGCAATCTCGTCCTCGCTCTGCTTCGTCGCGCTCTCGGCTTGCTGGTTCACGATCGGCCGGTTGCGAATGTTCTTGGCGCGGTTCGCGTACTTGAGCGTGTTGAGGGTCTCTTCAAAGTTGATCGTTGCCGGACTCACGCACGCAATCATGAGCGTCTTTGAGTTGCCGCCAAGACTGTCTTGTAGCAGCCGTGTGAGCTTCGAGTCTCGGTACGGGACGTGCACGCCGCCATTGCCGTTACCTGTCGTCGCAGTCGTCGCAGCGTTGCGACGTTTCTCGTCGCCGAGTGCACTGATGACGTTTCCGAGCGCTAAGAGTCCCTGGTTGATGCTCACTGACTCTTTGAAGCGGCCAGCGACAGCACCAGTGCGCTTGGCGCGCTCCGAACCGGCGAGGTCGACAAGGTGGAACTTGGCCACGCGGCATTGGCCTGTTGCGACGTCGCGCTGGTGGAGGATGAGGCTGAAGATCGCGTGCGAGCGACTCGACTGTTCATTCATGAGCGTGCTGCCAGTAGCGCGGGAGGCACCACCGAGGACCAAGTACCGGAACACGGCTTCTCTCGTCTGGGCGACCTCGGACTTGACCCCTGTGACGACAATGTTGCCCTCTGCGTCCTCTCGAATGCTGAGCTGCTGTTATCGGGAGAAGCAAACCACACACTCGTCGACTAGCTGTCAGCTTGCCGCCTTCTGTTAGGTACTAGAAGCAAAAGAGATCGACGCACCTTGGACGGTGTGTCTGGATGCAGTAAGTCCCGTAACTCTTCGTTGTAAATCTCAATGTACTCGACGCGGAGGCTGAACTCGACAAGTTGCTGGTTTGCTCCCATGTGCTTGAAGATCGCTTTGATGGCCTGGGATGGAGACAGGCAGTTCCAAGGTGGTGGTGTGGTTAGTACATCGTCAGTACGGGAGGCGCAGCAAAGACTCGTCTCTCGTAGCTGCTTCCGACTGCTCACGCGTGGGATGATGCCTTGGCTCTCCTCGCTCTTGTCGCCTTTCGCGTCAAAGCCGCCGCCTGACATGGTGTGCGTCTTGCCCGTGCCAGTTTGTCCGTATGCGAGCACAGTGGCGTTGTAGCCCTCCACGAAGCCGCTCACGAGCGGACCGACGCACTGGCGGTACGAGTCCTGTTCGAGCAATCCGACCTTTCCATCAGCACCGAGCAATGTTCGCCCGCCCCTCTAGCAGCTCCAACTGAGCACCAGTCGCTTCGTCTTAGATCGTACCGCTTGGGAACTCTCCACACCTAGGACGTTGTCGAACGTGAACGCGCGGTCTTTACCCACAATGATCTGCTGCGGGCCACTCTGTGCCACAGAACTCGCGCCAACGAGTCCATCGAGCGGCGAAGACGCGATGCGGACACAGCTCTTGGTCTGCCCGAGCTTCTCTTTCGCACTCAGTGGACGGATGCGGACGCAGACTTGGACGGCGTCCATGTTCTCTGGCTCGCGTTCGCGTTCACTGTCGCAACGCTTGGCGTTGTCAGCTCCTGACCTTTCAGTTCGACGCCTCACCTGTTGCGAGTCGCTCGCTATTCACAGACAGGTTTGTTGGTTTGCTGGTGAACTGAGAGCTCCAGTGGAGCAATGGTACGATCGAAACCCTTGACAACGGGGATGTCCTGCCGCATCACAAGCTGAAAGACCATGACCCAGCTCTCACAGCGAACGGTGGGCTTCTGCACGCACAGTTGCGCTTCTCAAGCCAGTAACACAGCGACCAGGAGCGATGGTCGCGATCGACGGGGCCCCACACACAGACGAAGTCGGCGAGTGTCGCAGCAACGGAGCTGCTAGCGTCGAGCGCGCTGTGATCTCTGTCGGCATCGACATTGGGACGCAAGTGTGCACAGCAGCGCTGCTCCACGATGATGATGTCATAAACGTGGTTATGCAGGAACACGAACACCGAGGCGACGCGCTCCAGCTGCCGTCGTACGTCAGGATCACAGCGAATGGTTTTGAAGTCGGCTCGGAAGCTCGGAAGTGCGCGTTCGCTGGCGACCCGAACGCGGTCTTTGACTTTGTCCGCTTGGTCGGACGAAAGCTGCGAGACGTTGGTCCTAGCGACATTGCCAGCTGGCCGTTCAAGGTCGTGACCGACGACAGTGACGCAGCTGTTATTGAAGTGAGCACCGAGGTGAACGGAGATGGTGGTTCTGTCCGGACGTATCGCCCAGAAGAGCTCGTCGCAGTACTCGTCCGCTGTATCAAGGAGCGAGCGGAAACGCAAGCGCAAGCGCATGTGGACCACGCTGTTGTATGCATCCCAGAAGGCTTCAACCACACGCAGCGTCGAGCAGTTCGCAACGCGTGCATGATTGCCGGCTTCCTGAGCGTCAGGCTGGTGGGTGGCGCGACTGCTGCCGCGATCTCGTTCGCCTACGAAGCAGCCGCGCTCTCGTTCTGTACCGACGGAGACAGCGGTAGCAGCAACAGCGGTGCGGCCCAGCTCGTCTTGGCTGTCGATATCGGGGCTAGCTCAACAAACATTGCTCTCGTGTCGACGCTCGGACACAAGTGCGACGTGAAAGCCGTGGACTTTGCGCCGAACCTTGGCGGAGACGCGTTCACGGACCGCATCGCGGCTCACTGTGAGCGCAAGAAGCCACACGAAGTGGAGAAACGAGCAGCGGATCGCTCCTGGCACCCAGTCCAGAGACGGGAGCGAAGTGGCGGCTACTCTCGCAGTCGTGGTCAGATCCATCGTGCCTGTGAGCTGGCAAAGAAGTTGCTGTCGTCAGCCGAGAGTGCAGTCGTCGGCATTGACTTCCCCGACCCCGACGCGTTCGGGTACTACACTCTCACGCGGCCGTGCTTTGAAACGTTGTGCATTGATATGTGGCAGCAGTTGCTTGAGCGTGTGCGGGACACTGTCCAGGAGAGCTCCATCTCGCTCCAAGACATCGACACGCTGGTCCTAGTCGGCGGATCAGTGCAGATCCCTCGATTGCAGTCGCTTGTTCGCGAAAGCTTCCGTTACCAGCGCATTGTGACGCGCGATAGTGCCCGAGTGGCAACTGCACGCGGAGCTGCAGTGTTGCACAGCGGTAGCCAGCAGTCGATCGGGCTGTCGGAAGTGACGCCGCTCACGCTCGGCATCCAGAGCGTCGGTGGCACGCGCATTCTCATGATCCCACGCAACACACCAATCCCAACGTGCGACTCGGTCGTGTACTACGCGAGCTGCCAGAGTGTCGTGGTGGTGCACGCTGTTGAAGGCCGGAGCATCAGCAAAGCCAAGGACGGCAGCATCCACCTGCTCGGGAGCGTGCGCGTCGACGACAGCCATGCAATGACCCAACCGGTGCTCAAGATTGACGTTGTGTTTGAAGTCTCGACGCTGGGCGAGGTTGTCGTCTCGGCGACGGACCTCTCAACGGGCCGGAAGGTGACCAAGACGCTGACTGCCGACAGCACCAGCCTCTCCGTATGTGCGATCGCGCGAGCGCGAGCGCGACTGGGCAACCGCATCGACGATTCGATTGAGATGGCGTATGCTCCACGAAACAGCGTGCTGCAGATCCCAAGTCTCACGGGTGAGTCGCTGCTGCCGACGAAACACCCGATGCAGTTCCTGCGAGCGTACGTTCAGGCACTCAAGACTGGAATCGCCAGCGTGGAGGCTGGTGAAACTGAGATCTCGGATGACGAGAAGGCAACCGTGCGCGCGATCAACGAGCTGCTGATTGTGGACAGCGTTCCAGAACGCCATCGCGCCTGAAGTCGAGAGAGATCATGTGACAGGTGGAGCGACTACACTATAGTGTAGCGCACGGGAGATTTGGGCGAGAGAAGTCCCGAGCGATGCGAAGTCATTCCAAAGGTAGTCGAAGCTGCTACGAGCCGGTGTACTCTTGGCTTCGACACGGTTCATGTGGTTTGCTAGCGACTGTCGTACGCGGAAGGCGGCATGATTTCAAGTGTGTATGTGTGACGTCAGCAGACAAAGTGTTGCTCAGGTTGATAACCAAAGCCAAACGAGAGGGTGAATGGAAGAAGAGATTCTTGCGTGCTTTCCTTCTCAGGTCTCGCTGCGTAGCCGACAACAACCAACGCAACTGTGGCACCTTTGACGACAGGTGTCATAATCGAGAGAGGGAGAGGGTACCGCACAGCTTTCGATAGCCGCCGTCGTGTTGTGTTGGTTGGTCGCTGCCCGTTGCTACTCGTAATGATGAGTCAGCGGAGCCGCACAACGTCGACACTAGACCCTGTACGTGAATACACACATCGTACCAATCCCCAGCTCCAAGAGCCCCACTTTCCCTTCATATCCGCAGTTCTGACGCTGGTCTCAAGACGCCGAACCAATTCGCTCTCCGTTCACTTTCGTCCTTACGCTGAGCTGCTGGTCGCTCAGCTCACACGCCACTGTGCACGCTCGGGACGCTTCGTCTTGCTGCAAGCCTGCTCTTCGGCTGCTGCTGTCGGCGATAGACAAGTGCGCCAGCCTTCTCCTATATCGAAATGCATACTCCTATGACCACGACGTCGCGTGCCACGACATCGTCTAGCTCCCCCTCTGTCGCTTGTTCGCTGGCCCAGACGAGTCTGCACTGCCGCTATCGTCCAGCTCGCGGCGGCGGGTATCCGTCCAGTCAAGGAGGTTCGCGACTGCGAACGCTGCGAGCCGCGTGTCGAGACCGAAACACTCGAGCAGCCCCTGCAGCACACGCCGCAGTGCGTCGCTGTCGCCGCCGACAAACGTGCGCACGTGGCGGACAAACTGTCGCGCTATGGTCGCCAAGAAGTCCGCGCTGCTCGCTCCAAACGCCGCTGTGCGACTCGCCGACGTTGCGCGCAAGAAAAAGTCGACGAGGTCCGGCACGAACGGCTCAAGCGGGCGGACGAGGTTGTCGATGAAACGCGGCTGCCGGTCGGCGTCGACAAGCGCCAGTACTGGCGCCGGCACGCCGTGGGACCGGAGCTGCTGGCGAAGCTCCGTCGTGAACGAGTGCGACCACGTGCGGATCGTCGCCCGAGACACTGGCGGGACGTCGACGCCGCTCACGAGCGCGTAGCCAATCTGCGCCATCACGTGGTGGATGGCCACCGGCTCGCCGGTGAGGACACTAAAGAGCGTCGACGACGGCACTTCGCTCGCCACGCGGCTCACGAGGTCTGCAAGGTTCCACGTGTTTGTGCTCGCTGTGAGGTCAGTGAACGAAATCGGGAACACCATCGAGCCGAGCGGGAGACCCAAGTTCGCCATCGAGAACGGCGGCGGCTGCGCAAAGCCAAGCGGCACACTCGGTCCGCTGGACGCCTCTCGATCGATCGGAGCAGCCGACGACAGCGACGGTAGCGGTGCGGCCGACGCTGTGTCCGAGCCAGAGCCTCCAAGTTCTGCCGACACGCCTCGGATCGACTCGTTCATGCGCTCGAGGAGCGAGAACAACGCGTTCCCGTCGGTATTCGACCCGCGGCTGCTGTCGCCACGCGAGCTCGTGTGGCGCCGACGGTGACTCGACGGTCTCCGCTCGCCTGGCGTGCGTCTCACGCTGTCGGCTCCAGGTACAACAGGAGTAGTCGCACCAGACGGTGGGAGTGGTAGTTCAGTGGTGTTGACTGCATTGCCACTGACTGCTGCTGTCGTGTGGTGGACTGCCACGCCAGTCCCACCCGCTGCCGACCCGGACGACACACTCACTGCGTCTCCGTCGTTCAGTCGAATGCTGCCGGCTGTGAAGCCCGGGTTGTGCCGAATGAAGAGGTAGCGTGCGAGCCGCGCGAGGATGTCGACCGACTCGCCCACGTTCTGCAGCGTGTCGATCGTGCGCACGATCGACGCGACCGACGGCTGCGTCTCATCCGGCAGTGGGAGCTGACCAGCAGGAGTCGTCGACCGTCGCTGCAGCTCACGAAGCGCCATTGGCAGCAGGTGGAGCCGCGAATGAAATTGCTCGAGGATAATCTCGAGCTGCGTGAGTTGCGTCTGTAGGAACGCGGCATCCGTGTCGCTTGTTCGCTCCAGCTGCGCTTCTTCCAAGCCTGTGAGGTCGTACTCTGTGCATACACCACGCGACAGAATCGACAGTCCAAATTCATCCCGACGCGACAAATTGTCAGCAACAGACTCGACAGGTCACGACGGTACGAGCTGATCCACCCACCTGTGTTCTCCACGTTCGCGCGCACAGTCGCCAGCAGTTGCTCTGAGCGCGCACGCAAGTTTGCGAGTCCAGAAGTCATGTGACCCCCTCCCGACAACGGACCGGACGCTGGGACGCCACCGCTTCTCGTGCGTGCAGACGAGACACCGCCAAGCGAGCGCGACGACATGTCGTTCGCACGAGACCGCCTGGCGCGCGCCTCGTCGCGTCGTCCACTAGCTGCAGTGGTCGATCCACTACTCGCACGGCCGCTTGGACGTGTCACAAAGTGCGCGTACGACGCCCCGTCTCGCCCAGCTGCCACGTCGCTAAACACAATGTGGCCGCCACTCGGGAGCGCGCCACTGTGTGCTGACGTCATGATGTTTGCGATCATAGAGCTTAAAAACGGCATGCTTACACCTGCACCGTCGACTGCGATTGTCGCCCCAATCACTGCGTGGGGTGCAGTACCTCCGGTGCTACTGAGCGTCGGGTCTGGCTCGTCATTGTCACGGGGTTGCTGGGTACTGGGGGTTGGCTGTCGGACCCCTGCGGCTGCTGTGTCGCCTGCGTCGACTGCGTTCTCAGCACGTGCGACAAGGTGGAGCGTGTGGCCGTCTTCGAGTGCGTACGCAGCGATGCTCTGGTCGTTCTTGAGCACGCGGCCGCGGAAAATGAGTCGCTGGCGCGCAAAGACCACGCCAGTTGCGAGTGCGACGAGCTCTTTGAGCTGCAGCACAGACGCTGTGCTGCCAATCGAGATCGGGTACGTCGTGTGGTCGAGCATGCGCACGTTGAGCGAAATGGGCTTGGGCTCAGCGTCGGCAGGGGTAGCTACGTCCGCGCCAATCTCGGCTGGTAGCGACGCAGACGAGGAGGGCGACGCCATGGGAAGTGTGCGCGCCAGCGGGCGCTCGAGGGAGAAGGGGAGGCGGCGACGGAGACAGCACGCCAAGTGCGATTCTCCCGTCGAGCGAGACGTCCTCGGTTTGTTTTGTTGTCGGAATATGTCGCCTTGTATTCAGAGTTAGTGCCCGATAAGAGGGTGTTCATCCCAATAAGAGGGTTCTGAATATTCTCAGAGTCAGAGTCAGTGCCCGATAAGAGGGTGTTCATCCCAGTAAGAGGGCGTCCATTTTACGCGATCACCTTTCAAAATTGTTCACGTAAAATGGACAGCTACGCAATCAAATCTCGAAAAGATGACGTAGCTGTCCATATTACGTAAAATATTTTGATCAATTTTGAAAGGGTGATCACGTAAAATGGACATCCTCTTCTTGGGATGAACACCCTCTTATCGGGCACGCAGTAAATGGCTATACTGGTACAGTGTACAGTACGGGCAAACCTCCCAGATTGATACACAAAAATGACACGAAAAATTATTTACTGATAGAGGCTCAGTGAGCCAAAAAGGTATAAAATACTGAGGGTTTGCCATATGGCGCACGTCTCAGAATCGCAAAAGTGAGCGAAATCGACAGATCTGACACCACCACGTGAACGAGGAGGGGGGGTTACCCTGACAACCCTCCTATCGCGCACACAGATCGCAGCAAAGTCCTGCACAACCCCTCGCGCGTTTGTGTGCGCGCCTGCGCGAGCGCGCGCGAAGGGGTGCGGAAATACAACACAATTGCCCTGTGATCAGAGAGATGTATTGCTAACTGATAGGAACGTTCGCCATGCGCGATTCGAGCCCATACATGTCGTCGTCTAGCACTTGTGTGTGACGCCAGCACGCGGCGATTGTTGCTGCTGTCACCGCAGCCCACGCCACCTGAGCCCATTGCA